>JAAAKE020087033.1:0-21769 GCA_010014785.2 Anisolabis maritima | reverse complement strand
GGGTTTTTAAGCCTTTAATTTAAGGCTTTTCCCTCAAAAAAAAAAAAAAAAAAAAAATGTATCCGTAATAACCAAATATATGCATTGTTTATAGTCTATATGATCCAAGATGCCGAAAAGACTTAAAAAAAAAAACCGGCACCCGACGCATAATCTGGTGTAACAGCACATCATACAACTTACTCTTATTTAAGATAAGAAATTTGTATGATGTGCGGTCATCACACCAGATTTTTTTGCAAATTATTTAATTGTTTCTTGTCTCTAAATTTGAGCAGCGACTAATTTAATTCGTTTTTATTTTTTTATAGTAGCCAAAATTATTAAATTAAATGTTCAATTCAAATTCAAATAAATGAAACTCTTTTTCTCATTCTTCTTTACTTTTTCAATTTCGTTGGTATTTCAAAATTTTACCGTGGAAGTTAATAAAATTTTCTTTAGATAGGTTCTCGATTTCGTGATAGGAAAAAGAGCTCTAAGCAACAGGTAATATAATATAATCATTCATCCACTCATTTGTCCTGAAATCTGCCATACTTGTCTTTACTATTATTACATAATAATTTTTTTTTTTTATTTTTAAAAATCTTAATTGATGTAAGAAGAAAATTACGAAGGTTAAAGTTTTTGAAAAATATCTTAATCGATTGATAAGGGGGGAAAATTAAATTTTTTGATTAATAAGTGTGATTGTATATATTTTTTTTATTAAATCGTTATTAAGATTTGTTTAATCGATTAAAAGATAATAAATCAACAAATTGCTTAATTTAAACAGGACTTGGATCTTTGAAAAAAAAAAAAAAACCCACATGCAATATTCGAATTTAGATTTAAAAATCATGATAATTTTATAAAAAAAAAACAAAAAGAATTATTTTAAGAAAATTTCAAAAGATAAGAAAATTTGATTATTGTGTGACATTTATCTAAAACGCAAAAAAAAAAAAAATATATTTGATAAATACATTCAAAGAATAGCTTACCTGCCTGAATGGAAATGATCATTTCAAACGGATAACTAAAAATCTGGTGTAAATAACCACATCTCTTACCCGGTAAGAATGTGCTGTCCCACCTGATTTTTTGCATTAGCCGCCGGTTCACAATTTTTTTTTAGTCTTTTTGGCATTTGAGGTTATATAGATCTTAAACGATATATAATATATATATATTTTCGATATAAATGATCCAGGCATATTTATTTATATATTTACAATTTTATATTAGCTTTTATTTTTAGATATTTTTCATTTGTGTGTATTAATCAATTATCATTATTATATAAAAAATTAAATTAATTAAATTGGCAATTAAATTCTGTTTATTAAATAATAATCAAGAATTAATATCCCTTGGTGCAGAGGTAGAGGTTTCGCCTCAGATACCAAAGGTCAGTGGTTCGTTTCCCGTCCTGAGCGACAAAAATTTATTTCTATTATATTGGCTACTAATTAATAAGGAGTCTAAATGGCCTCAGATGCCGAAAAAGACTTAAAAAAAAAAGAATTAAAAATATTTATATTTTGGTTACCATGGCAACGGATCGTCCTATCTTTTCTATGTGATTCTTAGAATCCTAACTTGAAGGTCCCACATTATTTTGAGGTAGAAAATGATTAATACATTTTAAAGAATATCTAATTTATTATATGCACAGACAATTTAAACAAAATCGTTAGAGCGAATTTTGCGAAAATCGTCAAAAAAAATTAAAAAAAGTACATCAGTAAAATATACTAGTACTCGTTTATTCAAAAGCTTCGAAGCCCAAGCGACTTGGATTTTTTTAGACTCAAAATGTGTATTCCCTTTAAAATCTCGACTTAGATTTTTTTCACAATCGCAATACTATATATTACATATATAGGTAAAGGAAAGTAGGTAAGTGAAAGTAAAAACCGATATTATTTATTTGAGACAATCCCCAGCTCAATCCGTTTAGCCAATCTTTAAGATCTACAAATGAATTTTGTGTTAAATATTTTTTCTAAGAATTTTGTAGAAAGTACAAAGGTTAAAGGGGTTTGCAAATTTCATTTTCCAAGACTTCTTTTACGCACCCCTTTTGACCTCGGGGCGAGAGTCCTCAACCCTCCAATAATAATAATTTAATTTATATATCAATAGTCAAATGTTAGAGTTTGTTTTTATATTACACAAAAGAAACAAGTGAAAACTAATTGCCCTCTCTTTATTAAATAATTCCTAGATTTAATTTCAAATTCTACCCGTCTTGAGATATAAAAATCATTCAATGTTCGTGTTTCCTCTATGACAGATCGACATCATAGAAAAATATCACAAAAAGTCAAACAATAATTACAATATCTCCCATCTCTTTCTAGAGGAAGGCACTAAGTAATTTGGTTTTATTTAAATCCATCCATACTAGAAAAGAAAAATTTCAAATCAAATTTACCAAATAGAAGAGAAACATTGCACAATGACTGATCGTTGAAAACCGAAAGTCGAACCCTTTCATATTATCAATAGCTACCTCTGCTCGGTGAGAAGGAGACAAAAGCGAAAAGAAATAGATATAATTATATCTATTAATTTTGTAGTCCTAAAAAGAATATAAAATTTTATCTGTTTCTTGAAAATAATTTCTAATCCAACATCTTTTATTTCTATTCTTACTATGTAGAGGCTACTTCTACGGATTAATTTGCCTGTTTTTACTTGATTAATGAGTCCATTTTCATTATTCCGTTAAAATCCACAAATAGAAATAGGGAGGGGGGAGGGGGGAGTAAAGTGAGGAAGATGCGTATCGGTGGCTGGATGCCAGCAGCCAGGTGTCTTGCTGGCCACATTGGACCAAACCAAACCAAAATGCCAATCAGTCTTGGCAATGACCTCTCTGATGACGCACCCTGGTACATTTCCATTCGCTACTCACCGCAAATCATTTAACCTACAAAACAGACTTAAATTTCAAACAGAGATCCATTAAACAAATGTTTATTTTCAATTATTGCAAAATAAACCCAATAAATAAAAAAAATAATCTTATCTCATCCTGTCCTGTATATTACAATAGACATCAAAACAAGATATAAATTTTTTAATTTAAAAAAAAAAAAGGAAATTATTGTAAACTACGCACAATAAAATAACAAACATAAATAAGCTATATTAACAAAATTTTACAAATTCAATATGGATTAATAATTACGTATCATAAATGAAATATTGAAGCCAGCAAGATCAAAGATACATTTTTTTTTTTTTTTTTTTTTTGTAGAAGTCGATAACCTAAAATATTTATTTTTATGCAGAGAAAAAAGAAATTTGTTTCAAGAAAGATTTTTCATGGCCATCTCTAAAAAAAAATCTAGTGAGACTAAGACTCAGAATAACACAACTTTCTCTTACATGATTAGGCCTAGAGAAACTAATGTAATGTGCTGTCACACCATAATTTTTGTGTAGATATATTTTTTATTTATGATTGGCTCCCGAGGGGTAAATAGTGATACCATCAAATTTTTTTTAAGGAAAATATTTATAATAAATAAATAATTTACAACCTGCTCCTCGGTGGCTAAGGTGGTCTAATCAAACACAAATACAAATTTATAAATTACATATATAGATAAATTAAATTAAATCTCGTTTATTACCAAATATAGGAATTTTAAAAACGACAGAATGGTTTAAGAGAAATTCACAAAAAACTAAAAAAAGTAGAGTACTAGTAAATTCGTTAGCCGATTTTATTCAAAACCTTCGAACTTTCTCTTATATATATATAGGTAAGAGAAAGTAAAAAGGTCAATTGGAAATACTTTTCGGCTGGAGTCGGACATTTTAGCCTTGATACGCCAATATACGCGAAAAACATTGAGGTTGTGACTTATTACAACTTTCTCTAAAAGCGGGAACCCAAAGAAGTTACACACCGAATGAATGAAGAAAACTTTAAGATATAGAAACCATTTAATGTTTATCTAATTTTGTAGAATAATTGTTAGAACTCAATCATAAAATAATCTGGAAATAGTGAAATATGCACACATATTTCAAGTAGATATCTTGCTTAAGTAAGTAGAACTTGGGCGAGCGTCGCCTGGGTGTTTTTTTTTTTTTTTTTTTTTTTAATTGAAAAGAAGGGTCATTAATAGATACCTTTTAAAGCTAGAACAGGGACATAAGACTATTGATAGGGCAATTCGTCCAAAATAGGCTCCAAAAACCTAATATAGAGACAACGCAATTGATTCCTCACACCCGAATTCGTAAATATACCAAATTTCAACAAAATCGTTTTAGAAAAAATTCACACACACATATATACAAGAATAGCTCGTTTAATTGTAGATAGATAATAGATTGAATTTTAAAAATGCTGCTACGTTCCTTTTTAAGATCTTCGCCTCATTGATGTGTTAGTTCAATTTCCTTGGATGTTTTCATTTAATCATTTTTAAATGAATTAAAGAAAACATCATTCCATTTATTTATTAAATCTCTTATTTATTTTTCTGTTTTTCCCTAATCACACTCCCATGTGTGTGGCCTAATTTCAATCAAATTTATTTATTTATTTATTTTCTATTTTCAGTTCAAATAAATTATTCTAATTTTAAATAACAGATGGTTTTATGTTTTCCTTAAAAACCTTAGAATTTGAAATATATATATAGGCATTGGACTAACTTGAGTGTTTTAGGCTAAATTGAGACTCGCAGGGATCTCCTTATCCTAGAATTATTTATCAATTCCACATTTTTACCTGATGAGCTGAATAATTTCAGGTCTTATGGAAGAAGAATGTTCTTATTATTCTCATATTTTAAATTAAATATGAATTTTTTGTTTAGCGTTATACTCCAACCCATGATCTATGGTGTCTTAAATTTATTACTGTAGACGGACTGACGAATTCTTTTGAGAAGCCGAGATTTTCTGCTAGAAGCCGTCGAGAGAAAAACGGCTAAAATTTATCCCCCTTGCCCGGTACTTTCTCTTACCTATATATGAAATATATAGTGAGGAAATATTGAGATCGCAAAAAAATTTATGTCGAGATTTTAACGGAAATACACGTTTTGATGTTCCTTGAGTCTAAAAAATGGTCTGTTTTTGAACAAGATTTTTCAAAAAGGCTGGAATTTTTTATTTAACTTGCACCTCGAAACTTTTGAATAAAATTAGCGAAAGAGTACTAATACTTTACTGATATTTTTTTCGATTTTCTCAAAATTTCCTATAACAATTTTGATTAAAATACATATATCAATTATTTATTAGATGATCTTTGAAATGTATTGACCCTTAACCCCCCCCCCCTCTTTACTCTTGTTTTTTGTGAATTTCTCTTAAACTACTTTAACGATATTGTAAGAGAGCCTGACGCAAAACATCTAGTTGTATGTGCTTTTAATCACACCATATTTTTTATCATTTAAAAATCATAAAGCCCAAAGTTAGACACACCCTACTATTTTGAAGTTACAGGGTCGCGTGCTCACTAGGCGTAACGCCTAATTTATTCGTTTCAAATTAATTGATTTCTTCTTAACTAAAACGAGTTGTATATTAAATGTGAAACGAAAAAATATGACATAGTTCTATTATTATTATCATAAGTTTTTATTTTCGTTGAAGTCATCGTTTATCGGCTTTTTACAGCGTTAGAGATAGGAAAAATAAAGTAATTACTAGAGTGAAAACGATGAGTAAGAAAGAAACGCCCAACAGCTGCAGGAAAGGAAAAGTTTTCAAAAGCGTTATATACAAGAGAAAAAATTTATTGCAAAAAACTCAAATTGTTTTTTTTTTTTTTAACTTTTTACTTTCTTTTATACTTGAAAGCGGAAGTATTGCATTCCTGTGAATTTGAATCTTCAAAAATCCCCCCCTCTTTTGTTGCTCTCTTGTATTCAACAATGGAGCAGGCAGCCAAGAAAGAAGCCTTTAAACTGTCCAATTGTATTAATTAAAATGACAAAGCATTGCATCACAATTGCAGAGATGTATTTAATATACTAAAAATGCTTGTATATAAATGCCAGTCAATGTTTGTCAGCATATATATATATATAGAAAAATTTTGTCACTAGCACTGTATACGAGCTGACAAGCATTTTTGGTATATTAAATACACAACAAACCGATAACTCTGCAATTTTATCTCAATGATTTTCCTAAACTGATGATGGCATTATTATATTTAAAGCCGAAACGTCTCATACTTGAGAGTTTTAATATCGAAGAGGCAGGCAGCTCCTTCCTTTCATTTAAATCTTTTTTATCCCTTTAAATCCGAGTTGGCACTATCATTTGCTCTCTGATACATTTATTCTTGCTTACTAAAATAACACTGAAGATATTTAGAATTTATAAATGGAATTTGGGAGTAATTCGGACGCTATTTTGACTTGAAGATTATCTAATGAAAAATACCCCTCAAAACGATTCGTACCTACAAAGCTCTTCTAATTTAAAATAGATATTTAAATTTTTAAACAAAATTAGTGAGTACTAGTAGATTAAAAACGAATGACTTCCGGTTGATCGATTTCCTTAAATATTTAGAATTTGTTTTTTTTCAAATAATTTAATTGTTGATTGAGATAAATGAAACAAATTTTTCATGGAGATAATAATAATTAAATCTTTGTTTAAAAAACACCAACCCGGACTAATGGGCTATTAAAAAATTTCGTAATTCGTTTTTAAAAAATTTTATTAATACAAACACACAGATCGATCATTTTCTGGAAATATTCAGAAGATGGGATTTAGAAGATTTCAAACGTGTATTTCCTTTGAAATCTCAACGTAGAAATTTTATTTTTCAATCGCACTCTTTTACTATACAGGGTGGCTCAAAAGTCAGTTTACCGATTTTCATTTAAAATAACAAACATCATATATGTGAAAAATCATGTATTATTTTAAAAATATGAACACGTATGAGATTTAACAGCCTGACCACAACCGTCTAGATCTAAAATATCTATATTCTCTAAGAATTTAGAATAGCACATAGAAAACTGGGATATTGAAACATTGGGTCAACTTTTGGGCCGCCCTGTATATTTCAAATAGGCAAAGAAAAATAAAATGATTCAAGTATTTAATTTCTTTTGTAAAGGAGGTTCAAAAAGAATAAGAAATCTAACTAAATATTTACTTAGATTAGTGAATCATGTACCTCTTATCAACAGTGGAAATTTTTTATTATTAAATTTCTCTTTCATTTATACGTTAAAAATATATTTAAAATTTTTCCATGTAAAATAAAAGCCTTTTATTAATCCCGATTAATATTAAAACACGTTATTTTCCATAAAGGAACTTTCATTTTTCTGGAAAAAGTTAGGGCTACAACTTGTTAATAAGAGGAGGGGGTTGACCACTTGACGGGGGGTGGGGGGAGGGGAAGCCCCTCTATGGTAGAAAAAGCAACAAGTAAAATAAACTTGAATTTTTCTAAAAACTTAATGAGAAAATATTATACCGAGAAGATACGTAGACAGGACTCTTGGTCTCTATATGACTACACTCATTAGAGGAGGATTTAGAGATAGAAAATAAAGTAACTTCACAAATTCTAATAGTCAGATCTGTTGGGTTTAAGACGTGTTTTCGCGAATCCAAGTTGGTGAACCATTTTGAATTGTTGTGAACTCATTTATGTTCTCTTCTATGAAAGAAAACCTCAATGAGAAACTTCTATTGTCAAATAAACAATTGAATTTATTCTTGATGATTTTGATGGAAAATATTACTTTTGCCTTCTCCTCAAGGATGCCTTTCGAAGCTTGCTAATGATCAACCAGTCCTTGACGATTTTTTTACGCTTTATTTTTATTGTTTTCTTCATTTGCAATTGTTAAATAAATTAGAAAAAATACAATATATCTTTGATCGAATGTTGTTAATCACTGACACACGCCCTTTCTCTGAGAAAATTAATAAGGGGAAAAGGATAAAGCATTGGAATTTAAATTAAATTTTAATAAAGTATAAATGAAAACAAAACAAAGGCTTTATTATAATATTACCAACGTTTCGAGGACTAAGTGTCACCCATCATCAGGACAAGGTTGATACATGTATATTTTATAATATGTCCCTAACCAAACAGCGAACCACTACAACTCTATAAAATATACATAATTCCAACTTTTCACAAATAAATAATTTTGGACTCAAATTATTTATAATAATATTAAAATTTTTATATTTCCAGCCTCTTTTTATTTGGGAGACGTTTCGGCTGCAACTGCGAGTTTTCTTCAGAGCAAAAACTTGTCTAGTTTAGATTTAAAAATTATCATCATTGTAATTCATCCTTTTGGATATCTTCAATCCACCCCTAACCCCCGTCTTTCACCTCACTCATACAAACTAACTCAAAATTAACTAAATAATTTTATTAACAACCTTGTTCTAATAATGGGTGACGTTACGAGGCAATAATAAAATTAGAGGCCGAAAGAAATCTTTATTTGTCTTCATTCCCTTCCTCCATATCTTTTTTAATGATAAAGTGTTTTCTTTTTCTTTTTTTACTTTATTTTATATTTTTTTTTGCTTGCGTCCTCTCTCATTCATTGATTTAAAAATTAATCCCGCAATAGAAAGAAACCAAAAAGTTATTACAAAACAAGAACGAATCCAAATAAAATAGCGATTATTATTTTATTACGAACTATTTCAACAAAAGGAACGATTTTGCTCGTTAAATCGATCGGCTAGGATAAACATGTCCGCAATTTTTCCCATAAAGAAATTTCCACATCTGTAGGCTAGAGCTCAAATTTATCCCCCCCCCCTTCCTTTCCTCTTGCTCCTGATAAATGTGTCATATAAACTTCGGGTTAAATTTCTAACAAATTAATGATTTATTTTTATTTAGGCTCTTCATATATATATATATATTATGTTGGCAAAATGCCAAAAAGTCGCGTTATTCGACATCTCTTTTTCTCGTGGTGATTTTAATTTAATTCTCTCTCCTTTTATGTCGTTTTGTGTTGGATGTCTTACGACCTAATTCTCGGTCAGGAGTTGTTGCATCCCCATGTCCATCTCCATTACGCCCTAGCCTCTCATCTTGAATTCCGAATTCCAGAATCATCCTCAGTTTGTGAGTAAATTTACATTCCCTACAGACTAATACATTCAATGGGATTAAAAAATTTAGAGAAATCGACTTTAAATCCATTAATAGGACAAATATCATCTGAACTTTGATATTTTGAAAAATAGGCTATTAGATGAGAAGGTGGGGGGAAATAAAAACCAGCTGATATTATCTTAAGACCTAATGCCGAAGCAAAATGTTTGTATATAAATTATATAAGATGATTTGTCACCTGTATTTCTCTCACCTCCTCATCTAATATTTCTAGCAACAACAACACCACCTGCCTACATTCAGGCTATCATTTGCTGAAAAATATTTTGTTAAAAATTTAACCATGGAAATTTTTTAATTTTGCAATATCAATCATAGTTTAGTTCTATTAAATGCTCATTTTAGAAGCGAAAATCAACCATGTCCATGTGTTAATGGATTATTTTTTACTTTCTCTTACCTATATATAGTATAGGGAAAGTATTGCATTCGCGTTTTGAGTTTAAAAAGGCTGTTCAATAAAATCGGCCAAAGAGTACTAGTAATTTTTTTTAGTTTTTTCAATTTTCTTAAAATTTGTTCTTACGATTTTGATTACAAATCATCTATCAATTATTCATTAGATAATATTTAAGATATATTAATTATTATCCATCTTAAATAGGGTGGAGCCCTAATTTTGGATTTTAAGTATCCCATAGAAAATATAGGACAACTCGTTGCCATGGTAACAAAATATAAATATTCTTAATTCCTATGTTTAAATAAATAAATGAGATTTAATTGCCAATTTAATTTAATTTTTTTTTTTATAATTTTAATAATTGATTAATTAACACAAACGAAAAATCTCTAAAAAGAAAAGCTAATATAAAATTGTAAACCGGCTACCGATACAAAAAATCTGGTGTGGTAGCACATCACACAAATTTCATTATCTTAAGAAAAAGAAAATTGTGTGATGTTTCGATTGTCACACCATTTTTTTTTTCGAAATAAACTAGAATGAAATAGATTTCCAAAATATTTAAGGTGCCTTCTGTATTCTAAACGTTTTTTTTTTTTTTCAATTTAACGTCAATTTTAACTTTCATGGCCATTTCGACTATCTGTAATGCAATGTATTTTGAGAGACTATCGATTCAAGCGACCGTTCAACTCTCTTGTTTCTCGGAGGCCACCTATCCGACGTTCAGCAGAGCTTGATCTTGCTTAGCAGCGATCATTTCGATGAGTGTTCCTCCTCGCCAGGCCCAAAGGATTGATTTATTACGAATTTTTCAAATTTTGACAGCTAGAATTCAATGGCGGATTATATAATCGGGGCCCCTGGGCCGAAAGTGTCCCTATTTTGTTAAACTAATTTAATTTGCTAACTTTCTCAATATACATATTGATTTTCATTTTAATGATTTTTAATTAGTTTTAAAAAATTTTTAAATGTCCTATATTTATTTTAGATACCATTTGAAGTTAGCCGACATTTAAAAAACTCTCAACTAAATGTTTTACGCCCACCGTTTAACCAGCCTCTGTCAGAGTAGATCTATTTTACTTTCTCTTACCTATATGTGTAATATATAGTATAGGAAAAATATTGTAATCGCAAAAAAAAAAATCGATGTCAAGATTTTAACAGAAATACACGTTTTGGGATTCCCTGAGTCTAAAAATTGTATGTCTGTGTATGTGTGTGTGTGATCAAAATTTTTCACAAAGGAAAAGCAGCTCGATTTAGAACTTTATTAAAATATATTTAAGCTAAGCTAATAACTTACGCCTCGAAGCTTTTCGATAAAATCGGCCAAAGAGTACTACTACTTTACTGATGTAATGTATTTTTTTTAGTTTTTTTTTATTTTCTCAAAATTCGCTCTAACAATTTTGTTTAAAATTCATAAAACAATTTTTTAGATGATCTTTGAAATGAATTAACCCTTATCCCTCCCCCAAGCGTCAACTTTACTTTTGTACGTTTTTAGGTTTTTTTGTTATTTTCTCTTAAACTAACAATATTGATTAAATTGGCTCTATATATAATAAATAGAATGATCTTTAAGATGTATTAATCATTTTTTATCTCAAAATAATGTGTGGCTCCCAGGATTTTAAGAATCCTATCCAAAAGATAGGACAACTCGTTGCCATGGTAATAAAATATAAATATTTTTCCTGTGAATATAAACGAAATTTATTTATCTGATAACATTAATATTAAAATGAATTAAAAAAAAATCTTTATCGGCATCTGAGGCCATTTAGACTCCGCCCTTATTTATTTATACCAATTGGTAGCCAAAATAATGTAAATAAATTTTTGTCGCTCAGGACGGGAAGCGAACCTCTGACCTTTGGTAGGTGAAGCTAGACCTCTAGCTCTGCACCAAGGGACAGAGCTAAAATAAATTTCTGTTTACTCATTTAAACACCAACAGCCCCCCCTGAGATTGATAATATTAATAACCTTAAAAGGCAGTCCTGTCCCTTCCTTGATGCAGAGCTAGAGGTCTAGCTTCACGTACCAAAGGTCAGTGGTTCGCTTCCCGTCCTGAGCGACAAAAATTTATTTAAATTATTTTGGCTACCAATTAATTTAAATAAATAAGGACGGAGTCTAAATGGCCTTAGATGCCGAAAAAGTCTTAAAAACAAAAACAAAAAAAAACCTTAAAAGCAAAGTGGTGTGGGTTTGGATCCCAGGCAGTCCGGTAAAAATTGATTTATTTCATTTGGATACAAATGGTGTAAATAAATATGTTAATTACGATACAAATTTATTTATTTACACCATTTGGTATCCAAGAAATAAATAAATTTTTACCGGACTGCCTGGGATCCGAACCCACATCCCTTGGCTTTTAAGGTTAGGTCAATATCTTAACTTCTCGTTCAGGTGGGATGAATTAATTAAATCTCATTTATTTTTGCAATTGCAATACTTTCTCTATATTATATATTACATATAATAGTATATATAAAATATACATAGGTAAGAGAAAATAACAAAAGTTCAAAATAAAGATTAGAACATTTTCGAATATGGACCCAGACTTTCAAACTTCTTGTCTCCTTTTTTCTAAAAATGTTATGCCCCTCTATTTTATAAATACTGTCGTATTTACCATTTAATTTCAGTAGGTTACAAAAAAATGCCCCCTACTTTATAGGATTGATTTGTTTAGCCAGCTTTTGATATTCTTATCCCCTCCTCCCAATTTGATTTTTCTTTGAATGAACTTCACCGTAAGACTTTTTTTTATTTTTGCCAAAAGTTGAGTTTTCTTTCTCTCTTTATTGTTAAAAGTTTTCATACAAAATTTTGTTTTAATTCACTCAGTATGTGGTTGAATTCGTGTCTATAAATGTGAACTCCCAAAACACGCACACAGTCGAGACTACAAAAATATCAATTTTTTTGGATTATCTGAAGGACAGGTCCGTTCAAGAAAAAAAATGCTTGCCTATAAATATAGAAGAATTTATGAGAATTTGATTTAGTTTTCGATAAATATGTCCTATTTTATTTATTTATTACTAGATATTAACCATCTTCTACTTTCATGACCCAAATTCTAACCCGAAAGAAAAATTTGCCAATGTCCTCTTCCTACTTTCGATAGTTGGTGTTTATTGTCTTGGTTATTATGAATACGATCTATGCATCATATTTTTCGATAATTTTTAAGTATATTTATTAATTGATAAGTGAAATGAGAGTCGGAGCAGGGCAAACAGCTGTGAACGAACGATTCGCCGATTCTCCGTTGGCGGTGACCGAAGGCCAGCTCCCCTCCCGTCAAAATCGGCGTATAAAGCGAGAACATTTGTGAGCGCGCAGTCAGTCAAGAGTACGTCAAGAGAGAAGTTGTTCAGGGGTTGGTTAGTTGGGGTGTAGTGTACTTGTGTGTGTTTGTGTGTGTTTGCCGAGGCATCAAACACGGCAAGACGCAAGTGGTCATTGGGTCAAGATAACAGTCAAGAGGAATATGCTCTAGATCCCGATTTACAAAACAACAACACAACAATGTCGCTCCACGGTAGCCAGGATATCTCCATTCTACCATTCAGCGCCAAGAAAAAATCCTCAGCTTCGCTCAGCTCCTATACCAGGGTGAGTGACTCCCTTCATTTATCGTAAAATATTCAAAAAAACGTTGACATTAATTTAGAAAAGAGTATTTAAATAAATTCAGTCCGTTATCCTTCGTATTTACTCAAAAGCTTTTTTATGGACGATTTCATCGAGGAAGTCAACTCCGGTACTTGGGGGCAACGATACTGAAACCACTTCTGAGAAATGAGAGCGTAGGAATCAAAATAAATAAATTTTTTCTCAGGTCTTGTTGCTTTTAGACTCCGTTTTAAATTAATATAAATTATCGATCAAGACCGGAAGCGAACCATAGACCCTTAGATCATGAAGCAAAGCCTTTTTTTGCCTCTTCTTTAATCGACAAGTAATATTAAAGATTAAAATAGAGCGGATCCTTGAAGGAGGGAGGGGGTTTGCTCTCTCAATTAAACAACAAAATGTATTACAATAATGAATAACGTTTATCTCTCAAAATATATTTCAAGACCCCCTACCGTATCTTTAAACATGTTATCGATAATTTCAAATCACAAGTTTTTTTTTTTCCGACTATTCAGCTATTTATCTTTACAATACAATAAATAATCGAAAAATATATAATATCAAAAAAAGTAAAATTATGTAAAAAAAAAATCAAAGTCTTAGATTAAATTAAAACCCTGCAGGTTGCGGATTTTGACATCGTGAAAGGAGGGAGGAAAAGGGCGTAAAAGATAACACAATGAGAATAAGTGAAAAAAAAACTTGGCTATAGAGAAAAAATTTTATTGACTGTTTATCTCCGGACATTTCTTCATCAGGGGGTGTACAAAATTAATAAATGATAGGAAGGGTTTTTTTTTATTTAAGTACAAAAATAAAATAATAATTATGACCTTATATCATATAATATACATATACATCGGCGCATTAAGTACTTTGGCAGAAGACTTCGCCCCCTGTACCCCCTGCCTCTTCTGGAGAAATTTTTTTGTTTATCTTTTTTTTTTGATTTTTATAATAGAAAGAATAAGGGGGGGGAGGAGTAAAACCCTCCTGCAGGGTTTTTTTGTTATTTCTCACTTATATATATATATATATATCAACAGGAAATCTCCTCTCTAAAATTCGATCAAAATCCCCCCTCGGGTGCCTAAATTAACACGTCCCAAATAAAATTATACTTTCCACTTTCTAAAAGGGTGCTCCATACCCTTGAATTAATCATAGGCTACCGCCTTACAAAAAAAAAAAAAAAAAAACTCAATGAAAATCTCTTCTCGGAGCTAATGCGTTATAAACAGAAATACAGACACGCTTTGTCTTTTATATAATAGTATAGATAGCCAGGAGGGTTAAGTCTCCCTACTTTTCCCAATTTGGATCCTTTCACACCTTTAGAGCCACGTGTAAAGAGTTTTAATTATTTAAAAGAAAATTAAATTACATTTTTTTTCACTTTTTAATTTAGTTTAAGACCCTCTAAATGAGTTTTACGTAGTTTAGCCTAAAACCACCACAGATAAATTTTCTAGTTGATATCTTTGTCTTCTGAGATTGTAGCTTGGTGTGGCTGGGGAGATCAGGAGCAGAAGGGGGGAGACATCAGGTGGGGTCCATATAAATAAGCAGGGCATCTGGTATGGTTGAGATATGTAATTTTTTTTTTAAATTATGAGAATAACAATTTTATTTGTGTATATTATTGCGCAAAAATAGGCTAACAGGGCAGACTTAACGCACGTGCTTAAGAGCGTCATCAAGGATCTTCCGAAAAAAAAATCTTATAATTATACTTAAAGTCCCTGTTTATAAGTATATACTCACACTCTCAACTTAAGCTATCTTCTTCTGCCCTCTCTTCTCACAAAGCGTCGATTGTTGTCGAATTTGTTATTGAAACAAAATTTACTCTTCAATTTTTATTGGAGTTATTTTTACTAAAGATCAAAAGGAATCTTAAATGTGTGATTTGATTACACCTGTGGCCCTTCCCCCCCCCTCCTCCTTCCCTCCCTCTAAGGACCCAAAATTCTCAACTGTCTTAATCCGGCTCTGTTCATTTAATCAAAACATCAAAAAAAAAAAAAAAAAATAATATTTATTCCGTTTTATTTATTTATTTTTCTAAACTAGGTAACTAATGAAAGTGTTTGCCAAATGAGAACTTATTTTCACCAACGTTTTTCATTCACTTGTTGAGAGTGGAACAACAAATCCATTTCCTTTGCCTTTCTGTCTTATTTTAATTATCATATTATGATATTGATCAATAGAACACTTTGTCATACGACGATATCTTCATTTCTTCATCGGAAATGAGTGTAGTGAAAATAATTATAAATTCGCTCACTAAAAAAATATGTAATAGCCAGCAGATAACCGTCCAAAGCCAACTTTATTCATTTAAATATACATCTTGTGGATGACGATCACTAAACGAAGCTTTTACTATTATTATATTTATTATAATTCATAGTTTATTGAAAAATTTAATGAACTAAGTCAAATCCTCATTTGATTAAATAGACCAAAAGTTGCGATTAAGTAAATAAAATAATCGATTGGCAAAATGATGGTTTAGAGGAATGAATTTAATCAAATTTTGTCTCTACTCTTGAGCTGAGTAAATCAAATAAAAGATGCTTAGTTTGTAGATTGGAACACCCACGAGAGAATATGTGTTTTCCAATTTACGAGTTTACGATAAATATATATATCTTAAAATTGCGAAATTGATATTATCTACATTTTCGGGAAAATTGTTCCTATTCCATTAAATAAATATCGTTAAAGCAAGATGATTGTTTTTTTTTTTTTTTAACTAGGTATGTTTGGTTCAAGTCCAGGTGGCACCAACCCCGCACTCATTATAGTCTTCAAAACAAACCCCTCTTATTCAGTAAATAAATATCCTAAATTCTATATTTTCGAGTTAATTGGTCAAGTGAAATTATAGCCAAATTCATTTTTATCAAAATTTTTGAATTTTGTTGCGAATACACTTCATTTCTTCTTTCTCTAAGTATCCGTCGGTAAAATATCATTAGAACTCAAAACTCAAAACACAGGGAATAAAACCATTAATTTGGTATTTTAATCTCAAAAGGGCAATGGAGATAGTTGAGTCGTTTTTCATCTTCATTGTATTTTATATCTAATAAGGTAGTGCATATGAGGTTTTTTTTATTATTTCAAGATGATGTATTTATTTCTTTAAAAATGGAAATTTACAATACGATTAAAATAGTGGCGTACCTCCCCGCCTCCGCACGTAGCTTTGCTACCATTTTTAATTTTAACATTGGTTGGTTATGACACTTATTATGCTTATTATATAAAGGAAGATTTTACTTTCCCGCACTATTATATATAAGATAGAAAAGTATTATGATCATGAATCATATTTAAAAAAAATATCTTCAGGTCAAAAATGCATGTATGTGTAGCTTTTTTTTGGCCTACATCTCTGGAACCACTCATTGGAAAAGGATGAAACTTAATGACCTTATAACCCTTAGAAGGTATTAAAATTTGAAACAAATTGGTCCCCCCTTTGAATTTACGATTTACAATTTTGTTTTCTTAATGTTGCGAATTTTTGTTTTGTTTCTGTTTTACAATTTTTTTTTTTTTTTTTTTTTTTTTGTTCCCACACTATATATAGAAAATTATTTAAAGATGATTAAATATATATATATTTTGTAAAAAATTAATATTCTGTGTACATGATAATATATTACATGTACCATATTTTGGGACTGGATGACTTCGATAACAGCCGTTAATAAATTAAAAAAAAAAAAAAAAAATAGGCCGCCAATATTTATCGTGCACCACGATTTTCAACATTCGTTGGACCAAATCTTTTAAAACTCAAGGATAATAATTAAGTCATTTCTGAACCAATTTTCATAGCAATCCTCTCAAGGTGGCGAATTTATTCTTAAAAAAATAAAAAAATTATGTTACAAATAATAAACATACGATTTTGGAATTTTATTTGACTTTTTTTTTAATTAAATTTTTTTTCCACTCTTTTTTTTTGGCATCTCAGGTCATTTAGAGTGCGTCCTTATTTATTTATATTAATTGGTAGCCAATATAATATCTTCAATTAAATCAACATAACCATAAAAAAATATTCAATTTGATATGACTTGCATACTCGTGAGAATGGCCATCTTATATCCCCAGAGAATAAAGCTCTCTAAAAGAGTTAGGAAAGAGTTGCAATTTCGTTGCCTATTTTTATTTACTTTAATATCAATTTCACTCAATTATTAATGAAAGTTAAAGAAAAGAAAGAGCGAAATCTATTTAGAAATAATCAATATATTTATTCATTTATATGTACATAAAATTAAGCATAATTCACTTCTCTCTTTCCCTATGTAAATTTTAATGACTTTTTGCATCATACTTTTTATTCAATCAATAAAAATCTCTTAGATAAGTGAAACAAAAAGATCGAATTTTAACAACTTATGTTTATTAAAATATTATAATAAACGAGTCATGTAATTCGGCCTTTGAATAATGTTTTTGTTTATTGTATCCCGGGACATTCAACCAGTTATTCGAATAAAACAAAAGAGAAGAAGGATATGAATAATTAATTATTTAATGAAGTGTAAATAAAAGATAGAGAGAGTAGAGACGTAATTTCCATCTGTTTCTTTATCTAGTCATTTGTGTCAAGGACTGACACATTGTAGAGGAAGTAATTTTCTTGGGATGGGTTCTTGTTACCTTCCCAAAGAGGAGGTGGATAATTTTCTCCGGAAGATGGATTTGAACTTGAGTTGCCTTCAATTAATCGTCAAAAGATGAAAACGATTAGAAATTGATTATATAATATAAAGGAGGATTTTTTTTTTACTTTTTAACTCAATTATTAATGAAAGTTAAAGACTTTCTTTGTCCTATTTTTATTATTAATATGTAATAGGGACAATTTTTTCTAAATTGTAGAAAATATCAAAATTTCAAAATTTTTACATTTTCTCATCTTGTGGAGCGCGAAGACTTGAAAAAAAATATAAAAATTTGAAAACTAATTAATACGAATTTAGGAGAGGTAGATAGCTGAAGATTTATATGTAGTAAGGGTAAAGATGAAAGAACGAAACAGCTAGTTTTATTTTTTTTATTAAAAAAAAAAAAAAAAATCCAGAGTGACGTTTTGGGCAGCTATGTGACCATCTTCAAGGCCAAAATGACTTTGACTAGGCGTTGGTTCATATATAAATTAGGCATATAAAGTAGGATTATTAATAACATCATTTCTTTTGACAAATCCCTGGTCTTGAAGATGGTTGCAGATAGCTGCCCCTTACTACAAAAAACGAATAATGTACATTTTATTAATAAAAAAAGATTAAAGATTCAACTGGTGTGAAAGGTGAAATTACAAAAAAATTCAGAATCAAAAACTGGCGCTTTCAAATTAGAGAAAATTTCCTTTAAATAAATGACATATTTGTAAAATGTTTACGATGATGTCCGAAAACACCAAGAGGATAGGGAAGCGTTGTGAAGGTACCAAGTGAGAAGTGAAAGCATTATCGCAAGGCCTGATAATATTCGTTTCTTGGGATGGGTTCTTGTTACCTTCCCAAAGAGGAGGCGGATAATTTTCTCCGGGAGATGGATTTGAACCTGAGTTGCCTTCAATTAATCGTCAAAAGATGAAAACGATTAGAAAGCATCATCAGGCCTGGCGATAATGATTTCACTAGAAGGAAATTTTTTTTTTTCTAATTTCTAAACAGAGATATTTATTTAAACATAAAGATTTAGGTATAAAGCAATTGTCAGTGCAGAAAAATTAAATATTGTCTGAATGAATGATGGATGGATTTCCCGTCTCATAGGCACTTGTGGGAGTGAGATTATCTCCCTCTTTCTTACCCCAGGAGGGGAGTTTGGAATAATTTTTTGCAACAGGCCACACTCAAACCCGAATTGTGTTGCAACAATCCGAATCTTGTCCGCTGAGCCACTCGTCTTCTTCCAAGACATCGAACATGAATTCGATTTATAAATGCAAATTTTATATTTCAATAGCGTTAGGCTGCTCAAAATATCGACTAAAAAAATTTTGTTAAGTTTTCGTGCATTATTTAAAAATCCTTGATTGAAATTTAAAATTAATATGAATAAATGGGTGTTGAGTTAAGGCAACCATTTTAAGTGAATTGACTTAAAAAAATTAATTAGTTCATATTTCAAGACGTTTTTGTCTTATCAGCAAAAAAATAAAGCGTTATTTCCCCTCGCATTGCATCACAATTAAATTAATTAAATTTGTTAGTAAACATCTTTAAATTATCAACTCTAAAGACCGGAAGACATTTCGTTATCGTGCATCAAAATTCATTCCACAAATGCAATTTTTTTTCTTCATATTTTTTAATAATGTAAAATTGTGGGAGGTGAATCCAGGCAAGAGGTCAGGATGTCCTTCCTCCTCACCTAGAGCTAGAAATAATTAAATTTGAATTTCGAGAATCACCTGTTCATTCGGTTGAATAGATTTTATAAAATTTTATATTATAGAAATAATACAATAAGTTTTTATGTAATTTTAAATATTTTTTCCTTAGAGAAGAGGTAGAAGTCTCGCTTCTCATTCTAAAGGCCAATGATTCGCTTCCCGTCCTAATTAATTCAAATTATATTGAATACCAATTAATATAACTAAATAGGGACTGAGTCTAAATCCCGAAAACTACTTTAAAAAATATGCTGTGGCTGAAGGGTCTGAAATTTTTTTTCGTGGGTTTCCATTTATCTTTAGAATATCAGGCCTTCAAGAAGAGATGGCTGACTGGACTGTAGTCTCTGGGCGATGTTTGAAGAGGGTTTGCGAATTTGCCTTATTATTAAATTAGACGATTTAGATCTCTAGGGATATTAGGACAAAGGGATTCATAAGAGTTTAGCGGGATTCATATTTTAATAGATAACTGGCACCAAAAGGAAACGTGCATGCAAGTTTCATGGCGCCAGTCTATCTTTTGACTTTTATTTTTTTAAGTATTTTAATTAATTTAGACTCCGTCCTTATTTATTTATAACAATTAGTAGCCAATGGAATATAAATAATTTTTGTTGCTCAGGACGGGAAGCGAACCAATGACCTTTGGTACGTGAAGTAATACCTTTACTTCTACACCAAAGGACAGGGAATCTTTTGACTTACTTATTAAAATTATCTATTAAAATATAAGCTATGAATCCGGCTTTATATTTTTTTAAAATAATAACTTAAAATCGAAAGTAATATTCTACATACACCTTAGAAAGGATGTTTATTTTAATTTCAATTTCAAAGGTCATCTAAAGAGAATAATAAACTATTTAAATAAATATTCCACTTGAGTTTTGTTTTATTTTATTTCCAAGTTAAAAACAAAAAAGTAAAAATATTTATGGAAAGCCTTAACCTGGAAGAATGCGTCTAGTGCGTCTGCGCTAGTGTTTTTCCATTCGAGAAACGAGAAAAAAAAAATAAAAGCCCAAAGGAAAATCACTAGACAGACAGGCGGCAAGCAAAAAAATTACTGGATGTTAGAGAAAGAGATATTATAAAGGCCTCCATTCTAAACCAGGTGTTACAGGGAGACGAATCGAGGATAAATTTGCTTTTTTTTTATTTATATAACAATAGACACTTTGCTAAATTATTTTATTTTTTATTTTTCTTCCAAGATAAAGAAAGAAAAGGCGATTGATCGTATATCCGTAGCCTTCAAAATCTTATTCTCCTAGGATGGTCGCTCCTGCTCCCTTTTGGGACAAATATATAAATAAATTTATATTTTTAGTCGATGTTTCAGGCGTACTTACCTACTTGCTCAGCCTGATTAAAAAACGTTTTAAATTTCATAAAGACACTTTAAAATAGAATAGCTGCTATATTATTGTGAGTATGACAGCAATATAAAGGGAATAGTTTCTTCTTATTATTTCAATAAGTGCACAAACTGCAAACACTTTTGAGCACGATGCTGTACATTCCTGGTTACATCTTCCAGGGATCGCTTCACAAGCCATTTCAATTTCATGGCGTAGGTCCACAAGTGACTGTGGCTTCTTACTGTACACTACATCCTTGACAAGTAAAAATCTAAGAGGGTTAAATCAGGTGAACGGGGAGGATACTCAATCGGACCCCTTCAGTAGACACGCACATCTAAATGAAGGTTTGCAGTTTGAGCGCTTATTGAAATAACACGAAGAAACTATTCCCTTTATATTGCTATCATACTCACAATAATATAGCAGCTATTCTATTTTAAAATGTGTATACATTTTTTTGAACACCCAGTATATATAAAAGATAAGGTGATTTTTGCTTGAGAAAATATTTATTTCTTGTTTTTTGATTTGTCGGGGGACTGAGACTATTCAAGCATTATATACCGATCAAATTTATCGATTATTTTTATTCTCTCTTCATTTGTATAAATTTTTTTTTATTTTTAGTGAGGATCTAAAAGATTAGGGATCGGTCTTTGCAATGGCCATCTGTCTCTTGGTTCTATCAATGTTGAATTTCTTGATTATTACGAATCCGCAATAAACAT
>JAAAKE020087022.1:0-21777 GCA_010014785.2 Anisolabis maritima | reverse complement strand
ATGCGTTTGCCATCTCATAAATTTTTCGAGAACAAATCCTCTAGATCGGATCATGAGATGCTCAGTTGTTTCTAGGGAAATTTAATGCGCTCTAAAGGCGCACTGCAGCATTTAATCAAAAAATTAATTAGTGTGTTGGGCTTTTGGATTGCACATCTTAAAGCAAACAATCACAAGCTAATTTCTGTCTATGTTTATGTGCGAGTCTGTTGAGAATATTTGCTGTAAAATGCCTTGACGTATTAAAAAAAATCTATTTCACTCCACCAAATCTTACGGTCGCAGTCATACCTACAGACTAACACATACATATATGATATTGTCTACATCTCTTTTTTTGGATTCAGAAAATCTCAATTCATTGGAAATTTCGATCTCGAAAAAAAATTATGAATACCATATACCATTCTAAACTCAAATTCCTTTGGGTAAGATTTTTTTTGTGGGAGAACCTTTTAACTTTTTTCTTCTCTTAATACCAACTTTAAGTCATCAAATTAAAAATAATTTTTTTAATCTATTATATAGGAAATTTCACAAAAATTTTTAATAATCATTTCCTAAAAAATGTACAATTTCATTTATTTTTTTGAACGAAAATAATTATATAAATTATAAATATGAAGAGGTCAACGCTGATTCTATGACTTCATTTTGTCTTGACAAACAAGATTTATTTTCTTATTAAATTTCTATTTTCTTATTTAAATCTAAAGATCGAAATTGTAAGCAGAGTTCTAAATTTTTTGTTACAGATAATACATATAATTTACTTACTTTCATTTTCAATACATTTATTTTTATTCAATATATATTTATAAATAGAAATGTTAATTAAAAAAAAAAAAATTCAATCTTAATTATACTAATCAAAACATACTCTCAGAAACTTTTTACTTTCACTGAATCTAAATCTATAATAAAATTGATTTCACAGATATTATTAAGAATAACATTTTTATTCAGGTGTTCATGGATTTTCAAATAATAATAATTAAACTTAATTGATGATCGTGCAAAAACAATTAGTTTTGAGTTATTAAATGATAAAAAAAAATTTTATTGTCTTTTTCTATAAAAATATTTTTATAAATCGACTCTAAAAATCAACTGACGACGCCTTCACTCCGTCTTCAAATCTATACCCCAATTTTTCTGTGAAAATTGGGCTTTTTAATCAGATCTCAGTGGAATGGATTGAATTTAAGACAAAGAGCCTTTAAATTAGAGTGACTCACCAACCCAGACAGGATAACAATATTTATAGTATTATTGAATAAGTTGTTATCTTATGGAGGTTAATAATTTTAATTTTCTTTGTCTATCTACTTGTCTAGTAATATCTTTATCATATGCCCTCGTAGATTACATTTATTTGATTTATTATTAAACTGAGTTTTTATATTAAACATCATGATCATCTCTCTCAAATATCCGAAAAAAATTACTGTAAATGATTTTTTTTGAAGTGTGAATGTGATTTGATTGCATCCCTTCAAAAAAATGTATCTTGGATCCATCTGCGAATTGTAGTTACGCTATTATTGAAAACTAAATATAACTACTTAAGATTCTCTCTATTTAATATAATAATAAAATTTATCATTAAAATGGATACTAACCTTGTTTTTGAAGAATCATAATCATTTTAAAAAATCATAATTTTAATTGCCGACCATAACTGAAGCTAATTCTCTAATTAATCATTTTGAAATTATATCCCCTTCTCGTTCAAAAATCTGTTATTTAAAATTTTTTACAAAATGACTATTTTCTGCACAGATGAATCGCCATCTGCCATTAGAATAATATGAACAAAGTGCTGACTTGATGGACTATTTTCTGCGATGCTTCTATTTTTAATTCGAGAAATTTATTAAATCAACTATAAATAAAAAAAAAAAAAGTTAAATCCAAAAATTTACATTAGATTTAAATATTTGATTCATTTCCAGACTAAAGCAAATATTCCATTAAAATTTCTATTTAAAAGGTTTGTAATTTTATTGAATAAATAGAAATTTTTAAATATACATGGGTAATTAAATTATAAAACTCCTTAAAATAAATATTTGAATTCTATTTAAATTTTACTCACATACAGCAGTTAGAAAAATTATTTATAAATTTGTTCATTTTTGGAATCATCGTCATGAGGTTTTGACCTCCTTTCTTTTAAGATGATTTGCATAAATATTATATGGTCATGTTTTATTATCCAAAATATTTCATTCGAGTTCTCCATAATTAAAAAATGTTTACCTAAATATAAGAGAGCACTCTCTAAGTTAGCAATTTATTTTCATTCAATAAAATAAGATTGGAAGCACGTTTGTATAACAGGTTAAAGTACGTAAATATATTTTGTAGAAAATATGTTAGGAATGCGTCTAAGGCAGGTTAAATGACTAGCAACATGTTGACATTTAAATTTACATTCTAACAGTAAAAAAAAAATTTTATATTGTTTTTGGATTAAAATTTTTCACACTTTTTTAGTTTTAAAAATTTCTCATAATGGCTTTAATAATAGGAGAAATTTGATTAATACTTAAATCTGAATATGAATTTTAATCACAATCCTAAAGGATAAAAATCCTAAATATAAAAAATAAATAAAAGTTTTATATTTTTTAATATATGATATTTTTAATTTTAAAATTTTTTAAAGATGGAGAAATAAACAAAGCCGTTTTTTAATCAATCATTAACATCCCTGCCCCATGGTACTTATAGGGTTGTCATCTAAATCCAAAGATGTTGGAGGTATACCAAAATTATTAACTGCACTGATGATGAGTGGCGTTACGCAGCTCGAAATATTTGCAAATAAATGATGATGGTGGATTAAAAAACGACGTTAATTCCCCATTATTCCTCTTAATATTATCATCCACCATAAAATAACAAAGTTGGAATTTTACGGGATTTGGAAGGAATAAATAATTTCTTATTCTACTTCAAATTTGTGAAGTGAAATAAGAACCATAAAACCATGGCATATTTTTATTTCCATCTTGATTTTTCTTTTTCTTTTACAAATCATCAAATTTTTTTTTTTTTTTTTTTTTTTTTTTTAAATAAATAAATTGGGTTTGCACTATTATAATATAGCCTATTTTTAAACGCTTTTATATAACTTGGACTACATCTTCTAGAACATTTTTCAAACACTTCCTCATGAACTAGAGATCTGAAATTTTGAATATAGACAGAGTTTCAATGATAAACGATCATCATCATTAAAACGATTCATTTATAGGGATATTCATTTGAAATTCAAAACTGAAAAATCCAAATATTTCTTTAACTATTAAATTTAACGAAATATTATTCATATACAAATTTTTCGACATTTATGTGAAATTTTTTTTTTATTTTTTATAAAAATCTATTGGGGAATAAAATCCATAAAATTTCCAGTGATTGCAATGCCTCTAATGGTCAATCTGAGAAGCTTTCAAAAAATTTGTAATTTATAATTTATACTTATAATAGAAAAAAATAATAAATACGATTTAAAGTATAAAATAAAAATAAACGCTCTTATTTTTTAATATGAGCTAGAATCAAAAGACAATGTTATATTAATGAATAGTAAAAGAATTTTTTTCTTAATAATGCAAGTATGGTTGTTACTCTAGAGATTCCTAATTAAGCATTGGCATTAAGGTCCATTCGAAAATCCACTTTGACGTTTTCTCTGGAAAAATTTTTTTTTATTAATTGCTAATATAAATAGAATTAGTTGGCAACCCAACAGGTTTTCCTTTGCAAATGATGGGAAGGAATGTCTGTAGAAATCTTCCCCTTTTTTAGAAGACTTGGTTCGTTGCTGGATTGCGTAACTTGTTGCCTTTCTTCTTCCATGAGTGCCTTCGAATGACTTGTATGCATGACTGACGCTTAAGGAATAGGAAAATATATAAGTACCTATATATATATATGTATAAACAAAAAAATAAATAAAAGGCAACCCTGCAATTATTATTTTTCGCCATCTGTTTATTTTTCTACTTTCTCTCCAAAAAGATTTCAGTTTAAAGTTCCTAACCACAAATGATTAATCAAAATTTCAAAATATAAAAATCTACTTCACCACCGGATGGATTATGAATTTCGATTCATATTAATATCAAACTAAAATTGTAAGTTTTATGAATTTTTTAAAAATCTTATTCGTTTTTAGCAATTTATTCCACGGACCTATGGTGAAGTCGAACTTGTTAAGCCTGGTATTAACACTCTTCACACAGGCCCTTCTTTCACTATCATTTGTAAGCAGTGGGGTATGCTTGTCTGGCCTTTAATCAACTCCTTTTTCTAAGATATGGTTAAATAAATATTCTTAAATTATTAGGATTTTTTTACTTCCACATCGACAATTTTTTTAATAAGGCAAGTAAAATGTAGCAAACAATTGTCTGAACTGAACTGTGGGAAAGTCCTCCAAAAAGTAAAAAAAAAAAATTATAAAATTGAATATATGTATTATTCTTATTTAAAATCCAAGTCTATCCATAAATCATCAAATAAGGCAAGTGAATAGTTGGTGAGAGTGTTGACAAGCTTATAAAAATTTTGCATTATCATTGGGAAAGTACAAATAATTTTCTAAGTGCCTTTATTTAATTCTTTATAAATAACGATTTGACATTTAAAATTTTTATATTACTTGAAAAGAAAGCGATAAGAGAAAAGCTTGAATAGCTGATAAATTTTTTTTATTTAAATTTCAAAATTTTCCTCCAAAATTTTTTATGTAATATTTAATTTTAGCAACAATTTTTTTTATTAAATATCACTTAGGATTTTGAATTAGCCTATATCTAGGAGGAGCCATTTATGTTCAATCAGCACATCATCCTGCAATATTATCTTAAATCTTGGTAGGTACTTGATAGGCTTGATCTCAGGCGTAAAATTACCAACTATTTCAAATAAACCCTATTAGCCAATATTAATAAGAAAATTTTTTAATTCAATTGGAGATTTAAACATTGTGTCACTTAACGACTGGTGTTAGTTTAAATTGGCTTATTACTCTGAAACCACCGAACGGAAATGGTTGAAATTTTACATAATGGTTATAAAAACCGGATTGAATGTATTAAATTTTTTCAATATGAATCATTTAAACCAAATTAATGTTGGTAATTAAATATATTTTAACGAATCTTTGCTGTTATTTTATAGGTTTTTTTTTTTTTTTTTTTTGTATCATTTCTTATACAGAGGATTGTTATAAAAAATTCGCGATTTCTTACTGTAAATAGTAATTTTAGTTAGACTTGGTAATAACATAGAAAAGACTATTTTCTACAACTCAGAGGAAAAAAATATTTGTTCAGGAATAAAATTTTTCTACAAATTTAAAACTTTAATTTCTGCCCATAATATATATGATCAATATGAATAAAGATAGGTAGATAATAACAATTATTGTCTTGATAAATTATGAATTTTCTTCATTGTCCAAAGATAACTTTTAAAAATAATTTATAATTAGCCTATTTTAATTTGAATTAAAGATTAATAGAATTTTTCTTTGTTACAGCATTTCGGCGTGAGGAAATAAACAACATTCGAATTAAATTTCCAACAAAAGTACCGGTAAATATCATTTATAAATTATTATAAATAAATAGACCCTTAAGACTTCCTTTAAGAATTTATTAAAAACAAATCTACTATCTAATTTAATATTAAATAATTTTATTTCATTTGTTTTTATCTTCATTAACGCTTTCTGAAAATAAATAATGCTTTCTTTTTTAATATATATTTATGATGTTGATTTGAAAATCATAGTAGCATATATTATTCTTTTGTATATGCCAATATAAAGAGTTCTTCCTTTGTTATAGAGAGGGAATAATATATATTGTATTCTCTGATGAATAAATGACCAAATATCAACTAAGGAAATCGTTCATTTAACGGCGGAAACCTTTCGCCATGCTTGGGTGATAATTTTTAATAAGTTTGGTGCAACGCCTATAATTAATAGATCCAATTATATATTAACATGAAACAATATTCATTTAATTAAATGGAGAGTCAATCAAATCATTTTTCTTAGTAAAATTTTTAAAATGAATCAAGTCCTAATCTCATACGTTAAAAAAACGGGATTAATTGATTTAATCAATTATGTCTAAGACCTTGTATTTTTCAATTCATTTTATTAAATTTAAAAATGTATTCTATTAACAAAAGAAAATCAGCTTTCCTACTCGTGATAAATCTTTGATAAAAAAGTTTTTTTTTTTTTACTTTTTGGCATCTGAGGCAATATAAACTTTAAATAATTTTTTTATGGTCTGGTCTCCACACACATCCCTACAACCAGCCGTATCTCCCACTATGATAACAATAGGTGCTCATCCGAGGTGTTGTGTCTCGGGCAATCTGACAGCTTTAAGCCTTAGTAGTTTGCATGCATCAATAATCAATTATTTATTAATAATAATAATAATTTAATTATATTTTTATTTACGATACAAATTATCCAGGCCTATTTATTTATATCAATTGGTATCCAATTGATTTAAATAAATTTGATCGAACTCAGGGCTGGTACCTGACCTGCTTCTAGGCAGAGAAAAATTCATGCTTCACTTATCAATATGAACTTGCATAGCCGAAAATAACATAGCCACAGAGCCTATAAACAAACTTAAAATAGGAAAATTTTATTGACTTTTTTTAATTTAACAAACTAAATTAAAATTCCAGTTCCGTCTGGACGAAAAGCGCCTTATGGCGCCTCTAGGAAAAGCTGGGATGCCACATCCCTTGGTTTTTAAGGTTTTCAATATTGATAATGTTAATACTTTATTGTTATTTTTAAAAAGGCTCTAGCCTTTAAAAAGTAATTTATTTTTTATTTTTATTTGTAGTATTTTTTATATACATTTGTATTATTGTTTGAAAACTGACGGGATGGCCTCTGACTACGAATAAATAAATAATAAAAATAAAATTATTTAATTAAAAATGATTTTTGTTAAGAAGAGATAAAAGGTCCCAAATTTTAGAGTTGCGAATCCAACTAAAAATGTCAAACTCTAACCAAAAAGATTTGATTTTCTTGACTCCTTACAAAATATTTTTTTTTTTTGTTCACTTATAACAAATTGAGTTCCTAAAATCAGATGACAAAAAAGACTTAAACAAAAAACAACCCTTTTAAAAAATTGACTGACAGCTTGCACAATCATTCCAAAAAGGACTATTTTCGATCTCATATAAATGGATACTAAACATATAGCAACACAAATTTGATTTAAATTGAAAATTTTCAGCAGAAAAGAGAGCTATTTCATTTAATATAAAATACTTTAAATTTTACATTTAATTGATATAATAATTTTTTTTAGAAAGTAAAAGATTAGTTTGCTTTAGGTTAGGTTAGGTTTTAGGTGATTGCCGCCCTTAACATTAGGGAGACACTCTTTCTTAGGTCAGTAATGGTCCATTATGATACTACTTGCGCTTCTGGGGGTGAGATTATCTCTCACTTTTCAGGAGGAGACTTCTGACAGAGTTGGAAATAATTTGTTTTTTGCGGCAAGCCGGACTCGAACCCGAACTATTTTCATACTCTAGATTCGTAATCCGCAGCTTATCTCTCTTAGCCACTGCCTCCTCCGTTAGTTTGATCCTCTTAGTAAAATATTTATTCAGAAATAAACTTTGATATATGCTATCAAAATAACTAAAAAATATATTTCAATTAAACTAATTTCAATTTTAAATTTAAAATAAATTCTAAATATGTAAATCTAAATCCAGTAAAAATGGAAATAGTCTTAATTGCCAGGCAGGAGGACACTTATGGATTTATAAATATTACTTTAGTATATACATGAAGATAAAATAGTTTAAAAAATGTTCAAAATTTATATTTATAATCCAAGTGAAGTTTAGGATTTTATTATTTATTTTTTTGATATTTTCAGGTAATGGTCGAACGATTTTCACGAGAGCAAAGCCTTCCATATTTAGATAAAACGAAATTTTTGGTGCCACAAGAGGTGACCATGTCACAATTTGTCAGCATTATAAGGTAAATATAAATATAAAGTAATTAAAAAATAAAAATCTTTAATAATTCCGAGAAATAAATCCATCTACTTCAATTTATTAGCAAATATTTCGGTCAACCTGGCGTTGGATCATCATCAGAACCACAATGTGGGACACCTAAGAAAACGGGCTGGATTTATTTCTCTGAATCTTTAAATCTGACCAGTGATAATGCGCCTTTTTATTATATACGTTTTTTTTAAGACCACTAAAATAAAATATTATTCATTGTTCCATTTATATTTCAAAATAAAGCTTGAGTATTTGCTAAAATTATTTTTTCAAACATAATAAATACAATAGAAGTTCATTACATAATTATATTATGTGTAGATAAGTTGATTTGTTGGTTTCGCTATTGAATTTGTATTATTTATTCCGATATAAATTATCATTTTGCTACAAATATTTCTCTTATATAATAACAAGCTATTATAATATACTATAGAATATTTTAAAATTATCAACCCTAAATCACATTAACAAAATAGGATATTGTATGAAACTTAGGGCTCCGACTAGAAGGTAAATTTCTCTTTTCTGAAATTTCTTTTTTTTTTAGTTGTTCCCGGGTATATGGGAGCATTTTTCCTTGGTTTGAGGAAGCGGGTGATTGCCTGCATTTCATTTCAAATTTAGAGGCAATTTTGTATCTTTTGCCAAGGGTGGGAATTGTTTCCTAAATTCGTTAACTGTGGGAGCACTGTGCTAAATATTTTTTAAAAAAATATTGCTCACGGGACTAGCCAACAAATTGCATAAAGATTATCTATGAAAAATTAGCTACTCACCAAGATTGAATTAAGTCTATTGAAAGTTTTAATATAAAAAATTACATTTCTTTTTACCTATTGTATCTTTTATTGATGGTTAAATATTCTCATTATTTATTTATAGACAACGAAATTACTTGAATTCTTAGTCATATCATACATAAAAACTCAAGGTTAAATTTTGAAATAATGACAAAAAACTCTGACCTACCAACAAAATTTCACCAATTCATAGAAAAAAATTTTCTGAAAAAGTACTTGTTTGTTTTTTTAAATAAACATTACGATATTCATTCCTACAAATATACTTATAATTCATTCTTTCATTGTATAAAAGTTAAATTTTCCTAAAAAATTTTTTATTTACCCAAAAATTATATAATATATACTATTTAAAAAAAAAAAATATTTATCTTGTTATTTTTTTTTTTACTCACGAAACCATTTAAGTGATTAGAAAAGTTAGGGAACATTTCAAGGACTTCTATATTAATCTGATTTAAATTCAAATTATAGGTCAAATTGTAACCGAGCAACTCAACCTACTTTTAAATTCAAAACTATGTAGAGAGAATAATTTAAATGAAAAAATTTAATTATTGTGATGAAATATAACTAGTTAACAATCAACCGGAATTTCACATTTTCTTTTTTTATTTATTTATATGAGAAGGAAGTTACATTTCAAATTTTATTAAAATTGAAAGAAAAATTTAAAAAAATTGTTCAAGAGGCGAAATCACTCTTTGTGTGTATGATGTTATTTTTCATTATTTATGCAATGGGGATGCTACATCCCAAATTATTTTAAAAGTAAGGGTAAAATAAGAAAACTATCAGATTTAAAATTTAAAAAAAAAATCACCTCCCACCATCTATGGGTATTCAAACTATAACAATTATTTTCTGCGTTTTAAAAAATGATCGAGGTAGATATTTATTGTATTGTATATTTGGGTCTATAAATATATATACATATATATACTAAGGCAATTTGAAAATTTCGCTGCCCAACTATGAAAGAACACAACTTCATGTTTTTTCATTAATTTTATTTTTCAATATGGTTGCCTTGAAGTTCAAATTATTTTGACACTTCGAAGTTGGGTCTAGGCTAGATAGAGCTTTTTCATACACCATAAATATATCAAATAATATCGCTCTCTTATGCTAGGACACAAACTTTTCAAATTGTCATATATATACATATATACATACATACTTATACCGCTATTCAATCTGGAAAATATACTAAAAAGAATTTTTTTGATTATTAAAAATGTTCTTAATTTCACTTCACTACTTATTTCAAATATAAATAGAAAATGGTTTAATAATGAAATAATTATCTTTTTAAAATTGTGCTTATTTTTTTTCTTTTTTTTTTTTTTTTTAGAAATCGACTGCAAGTTGGATCTACCCAAGCGTTCTATTTGCTTGTTAATAACAAGTCAATGGTGTCTCTTTCAAAAACGCTAGCAGAAGTTTATAATGAACATAAAGATCCAGACGGGTTTTTATACGTGACTTATGCGAGTCAAGAGGTCTTTGGCTGAACTCATCAAAAAAATTCAGCTAAGGAGGTAATTTTTTACATTTAAATTAAAAAATATTCTAAATTTTGTAATAATTTTATTTAATTACCAATTGTAATGTTTATTATTTGAAAATGAATTCTCTACCAAACTTGAATGAGTTTTAAATCAAATCTCCATGAGCTTCAAGATTTTACCTCAAGAGTCCAGGAAGTTATTTAGAAGATCACAACTAAATAAATAAATATAAATCATTTCTTTTAAAAATGAGAATAATTAAAAATTTTGAAAAAATCTAAAATAATAATTTTGGCCGCGTTTTTAATTTTAAAAAATTACTATATAAATTAAAAAAAAAAAAAACTAATTTTGTTTATATATTTAATATATATGTAATTATATTAGATTAATGTTACCTTTTTTAATTTTTTTCAGGCATTCATTCGTCAATGAATGGCTCCATGAATTAAAACTGGTTGGTGTTGAGAAGAGCCAGGGACACAGAGACCATCCCTAGAACTGAAAAAAGTCAAATAACATCAGCTGGTGGAAAAGCGTCGTTAAAAAAACCCATAAATAAACTATGACAAATCCATCTCTCTTCAAAGATTGTGGAGAAAATTTATTAATGAAAACGAAGAGGAGGGAAAAAAGATGAGAAGAATTTGATGAAGATAAGATCCTTATTGAGAATGAGAAAAGATCATGGTGTTATTTCCCCTTCCCTCTTTGTGGATAATCCCTGGATCAAAATAAACACCAAATGCTTTTCAAGCAATCCAGTGCCAACTTTTAAAAAAGTGTCTATTATATACTAAGCATTTTCGCATTTGTCATAATTTCACAATTTAAAAAATTTTATCCTGAAATGATCATAAAAAATTATATAAATACATCATAAATTTCAGTTTTTCTTTAATTTTCTCATTACATAGATATAATCAAAAATTCTTTGTCATTACGGAAAATAATAGAAAAATCTGTATTTTTTATCATTTTAACCTATTATAATAATAATTGCTAGTCAAATTTACCAAAAAACATTCATCGTATTTATTTTCAAATATCATATATTAAAAATTTTATAAATGTAGTTATCTACATCCTCGACTTTGATAACTGTCAAAAAAATAAAAAATAAATTTTAAAGTTCTTTTTTAATGTGATTAAAAATGAAATACAAATTCATTTTTATTTTCAGGTTCATATTTATCTATTAATAAAATATTTTTTAAATAGTGAATTATGAAATTATATTTTATTTAATAAACATTTTCATTATTTTAATCGCCTCTATATACCTATATCAAAATTCATGCCCATTTTACAATATCCCAGTGAAAAGAAAATAAAAGAAGAAATATACAATAATTAATTTGATATTTTAAAAATGCTTCAAATGTGAGAATGCTTAATATTAAGATACCTTTTAAAGTCTGATTGACTAAAAGAAAGACGTGCGCCCTGGATTTATAAGTCGCCTGTTGTTTGCTCTGTTTGGGGCGACCTGCGTGCGTATCTTTTAATCTGAAGAGTGAGTGAATGAAAGTGTGTGAATGTACGAATGCCAAGAGCAACAGGTTTGTGATGTTCGATTTTTTGAATGACAGGATATGAGTGATAAAACCAACTCAACTTTTTGTTTTATTTATATATAAATGAAATATATACTGTAGTAATATCAAAGTTCAGGATTTTTTAAATAAATATTCATCTAAGCAACAAAAAACTTAATTTCAATAGCAATTGTTTTTATAATAATATTATGGTTATATTTCGTTTAAGTATCTTCTCTGATTAGAATATAAACTCAAAATTCTTTATAGTTATCAAAATTATTAATTCAGATCAGAGAAGTTGACCTAAACAAAAATTTTACTCTTGTTATTATTATGTTTAAATCTTACTGTAAAAGAGATCGATAATCTTCTCAATTTTTAAGAATATTTTAAAATATATTTACATTCAATAACTATTTTACAGTAAGATAGTTTATACTCAAATCTGTATTTTTATTAAAAAAAAAAATTAGAGAAAAAAAACAAAAATATTTTTCTATTTCATTTATCTTTTTTGTTCTGCTAATTTATTTTATAAATATATATATTTTAAAATGGAAAAAATTTAATTTTAATAAATTCTCATTTAATAAACAGTTATATTATTTTAAGAAAGACAATTTGAGATTTTATTCATACTTTATTTTACCATATCCTAAAATAAAAAAAAATGTTGTCTAAACTTCTTTCCTAGAATAAAAATACTAAAAAATTTGAAAGCTTATGAAATGAAATCAATATATATTAGTACGTTCTAAAAACAAGCAATGTCTTAATTCACCCTTAGTTAATTTCTGGATGAAATAAAAATAAATGAACTAAGTAATATAATATATAAGGTTGCGCAAATCACTAAGAGGTGCAGGCCATAGTGAAGTTCTGTAGACAAGATTTGAAAATTGGTAAAATCAGAAGTTAGGCCTGTCACTGTTAAAGTAAGATAAATTTGTGAGTGTTTTTACAAGAGACTCGGTCCAAAAAAATCGGAAAGTTTTCTATATCTTAAATTCGATTCTGTTAATATTTGAGGAAATATTCGTTGATTTTTGAAAAAATCCAGATTTTTGTTAAACCTGAAGTTATTGCTAATAAAAAGGCCATTATATCTAATACCTATTATATTTTTATAAATATCATATGATGAATATAATAATTCATTATGTAAATACATATAAGCATAAAAAAAGCCCTTCCCAATAAAATTGTGAGATGATGCCCAATTTCTAAAGTTTTTAGTTTTCATAAAATCAAAATTTCAGATATTGCCACCTGTGGTTTTTTTCTAGGTTTACTGGCATAAGCCAGAATCGCTACTTTTGAAAAGCAACTAATTAATTTATAACATGATAATTATAATATAATCTCTAATTGTAAAAAAACAAAAGGAATAATTTTTCTGTATTGTCTTACATGTATTAACATCAATCATCCTTAATAACTGTCGTCTATTTTGGAATTGTCAATGAAAGTAACTACTTATTATTTTTTAATTATGCAAAAGATAAATAATACTAACTTTTAATTCTAAGGATCCCTTGAGGGATTTCTAATAGTGAAGCAATATAATAATCAACAACATAGACTAATAAAAACTTCAAAGGAAAGAATATAAAAAAAACAAATAACAAATCACGACTTCAAAGAATATATCTATATCTATAATTTATAAATTCAAAAAATATAAAAATATAAAAATTTTTATCAATACGTTTTTTTTAATTCATACAAATTCATACATACTCTAGAAGAATTGAAAGATGAATAAAATCTACAACAATAATATAAAATTCTGTCAAATTAGAAATTGCATTTTTACTTTCTATATAAGTAATATATAATATAGGGAAAATATTGCAATTGATTTCAGCATTTCAAAGGAAATACACATTTTAAGGTCTCCTGAGTTTGAAAAAATGGTCTATTTGTACCAAATATCTCAAGAACGAAAAAAATGACCGAGGCTCAAATTGGATATTTAAGCTAGGAATACTACATTGTGGATGTCATAAAGATTTTGAATAAAATCAGTCATTTGTGTCCGCATTGTGGTTATTCTAGAGCAGTGCTATTCATCACCTCCCTTGGTTGGATCATTGTCCTGTATATAAAAGGGGGCCTATTACACACCATCATTCCTAACGCCCCCTTGTACAATCTCAAGTCTAACGTCTCCAAGAGGTGATATCGGCCACTTTAACAAGTAGAGCTCTACAGAGTAACTTTAATGGGTTCATACAGGGCGGGTTCGTTTCCTTCTCAACTATTATTTTACTGATGTACTTTTTTTATTTTTTTTCCGACTTTTTTTCGCTTAAAAGCATATATCAATTATTTTTATAGATGCTCTTTGAAATCTATTCTAATCGTTATTATCAGCCTCAAAATTGTTTGGGGTATTTTTAGGTTTTTTGTGATTTTTTTCGTAAACCATTATAGATTTTGAAAAAATTGACTTAACATATATTAAATAAGATTTAAGATGTATTAAACATTTTCCATCTTAAAATAGTGTGATGCCTTCCATCTGAAATATTAACAATCCCATAGAAGAAATAGTTGTCATAGTAGCAAAATATAATTACAAGCCTACCTGATTAGTGCGGTAAAATTTTTTGCGATATTTCCTCGATTAATGTGGATTTAAAATCGCTACGCAAATAAAATAAATAAATTTATTTACAACCTGCTTAGAGTCACAAGTCCTCGGTGGCTAGGTCCAATCAAACACAAATACAAATTTATAAATTACATATCACAAAACAACAAACAAATAACAAAACAAATACAAAAAATACAAGAAAGAAAAGAAATGTATACTCATTAACAAATAACATGTTCATACATTTCCATCGAAAGAAAAAGATAAAAACATGATGAAACATTGCGCGCAATAACACGTGACCAGGAATAAACGTCGTATTAGCCATCCCGACATTCCCCTTAAGCTGTTAGGGAAAATCTGGTCAAAACCTTAACAAGGATGATACGACCTCTATCTACCTGAGCTAATCTCTGCGCTTGAGAACTAAATAAAATTTTCACTTAACTCTAGTACTTTAAGACTTGAAAAAATTTATAATCGATTTAATCAGAGGGGGCAGAGGACTATAATTCCAAGTAGTGACAGACAGACTGTTCCACAAATCAATACCAAACCTACAAACGAATGCAAACCTATCTTTTTCAAGAATCTTGGCTTATGAATTTTCTTCCTATGATCTACCACCCTACCTAAATAATTTGGCTCTTGTAACCTTAATATTACCTCCCAACTTCTAAAACCTTGATACGCCCTAAACATCGATTTCAATTTTGCCCAAATAGAATTCTATTTGTTTTTTTTTTTTTTTGATTAAATCAATTTTAAAATTTACCAAATATCGTAACTTCAAATACCTTTAACATATATAAACATACGTGAAACATTAAATAAATAAAGGATGTTTCGTCTATATGCATATGTATTGGCAAAAATGTTAGAATGTAAAGAGATTAAATTCAAATTTTAGAAAAATTTTTGCTTTAAATCAGATTAATGTTTTTCTCACAATTTATTACGCTAACATGACGTATCTTCCTCCCAAAGGGTTGCAGTAGGACTGTTTGTATTTATTCTATAATATTATATATTTGATAAGTGCAGTGAAATTTCGGAACCAATTAACCGCACTAATCAAGGGATATCTGTATTTTTAAATCCTATATTTTCAAAGTTAAGGGCTGTCGGGTTCGGATCCCAGGCAATCCGATGTAAATTTATTTAAATGGATACCAATTGATATAAATAAATATGCCTGGACCACTGTATAGTAAATAAATATATTATATATCGTTTAATATCTATATGTTCTCAGATGCCGAAAAGACTAAGAAAAAATCCTATATTTAATAATAAACAAGTTATTTGTATTTATTGCTTTCGGGCTAAAAGAGGAATATTTACATCTTGGGTGCTGAGTATTATAAAGAAAAAATGTGGCGCGGTTAGATATACCAGATTTTTTGCGTGGCCCACTGAAGTGCTTATGGTGATTATCTTAACTTCAAATAGTCTCTGTTTAAAATGGCTAATAAAAAATTAATTAATAGTATTATTTTTAAAGCACCTTTTCCTTTCCAATTTTGTCTTTTGGATTTGGAGGCAAATAAACATATAAATGACAACTTATTAATATAAATTTTCGATTATCCAGAATCGAAGAATCGAGAAATTCAAAAGAGTTAGTGTATAATAAATAAATTGTTCATTTAAGTTAAACACAGTGAAAGGATCATCATCGCATCATAGTGGAAAAATTCGTCTAGATCTTATATATTATATCATCTGGATTCAACTATCATATATCCCAATGGAATATCACCAAATAGGATGGATCGTGATGATGGATGCTTTGGTGATATGATAATATACTAGATTAATTATTGCATTACTAATACTAAACCTATGTACATACTGAGACGGATGGGATTGACTTTTTATCATTAGTTTTATAGGTTTTCTTGAGTGGAAAGTAAAATATATATACATAGATATATATTAATTGAGAAATAAAAATTAATTTACAATTTTTTGGGATTTATATTTAGAAAAAATTTTTAAATCTTTTTTTTAACAATTTATATTTTTTTAAAAGTTGCTTAGAATTTTATAAACCAAATGAAATAATAAAAAAAGTAACTAAAGTTTTTCAATAAAAGTGTAATTCTTGCATATATTCCTATATTTTAAGTCTTTTTCGGTATCTGAGACTATTTAGACTCCATTTAAATTAATTTGTACCCAATAAACTTTATATAAATTTTTGTCACTTAGAAGGCCACTGACATTTGGTAAATCTCTAGTTCTACACCAAGAGCTTATTTCTAATTAATAGTAGAAAGAATTTGGATGTTTTTGTAAAATAACCGTACTTAACCGTATTTATAAATAAAAAAGTAATATAAGTTATTTGTAGGCATTATTCTCAATTCATATACTTAGAATTTTCCTCATTCTTAAAAAAAACAATCACAATGTTAAAGTCAATTAACAATTAAAAAGCTTAATCTTTACACAATTTTGTTTATAAATTTATTTTTTGTATCGTTTTTACACCTATGGCCAAAGTAAAGGCCAATATCTAATTTAAAAAAAAAAAAAAAAGGCTTATTCTAAAATATACAATGAAAAAAATTTTTTTTAAGTCTTCGGCATCTGAGCCCACATAGACTTTAAACGATATAGAATATATATTATTTACGAAACATTTAATCCAGGCATATTTATTTATATCAAATACTATCCAATTGATTTAAATAAATTTTAATCGGACCTACCTGGGATCCGAACTCACATCTCATGGCTTTTAAGATTATCAATATTGACACTGTCATTATCTTTAACCTATCGGCTACGCCAAGGAGGAATGAAAAAAATTAAAAGTATGGGATAAGAATAAAATTAAAAAATAATATTCTAATTTGAAAAAGTATAGGCCAGCATTTCCCTACTATTGACCGATATTTGGTGACCCGTGAAAAGTTTTTTTAATTGTGAAAAATATGTATCTTAAAATAATAATTTAGAATAGGTTACACAGGACTAAATAATTTCAAATCTACAACCATAACATGCAATATGTAGTGGAATAGAAATTAAATGAGCTTTTAATGTGGGTTTCAATAGTATATATATATAATATATATATATACAGGTTGACTTCCTTTTTTTTTTCTGATATGCAAATCAGACAACCAATTCTCTCATCATATTCATTCTAGTAGATGTAGAATGACTATGTTTTGATAATTATTTTTCAAAAGCGAAATGAATTGATTGAATATTTCTAAAATTAATTTTAACCTTAATCAGAGATATAGAAAAATCATAAATTTGGGTTCACAAAATAAAAATCCTAAATTGGACCGATCACGAAAAATTAAAAATCTTATATAATTCTTTATCATATAAGAAAAAAAGAATCGTGATTTTTCATTTTGTGAACAGAAAAGAAAGCCTTACACTAGAGCGCCTTAGACGCCCGCATTGATTATTAATTTAATTTTTAGAGTCTTTATACTGGCACAGTGCCCGCTCTAGCGGTTACGTCGTCTCGGACAAAAAGACAAATTGCCGCCCCTTAAGAATATATAAATATATATTTTTTTTAAATAAAGGTACATATTTTTTATTTTCAATAAAAATCAAATCAACGCAGAGTAAATTTTTAGCGAGCGAAAAAATCGATCGAAATTTTCTATTAATTGAGTATTTAACACATCAATATTTTTCTCAAGCAGCCAAAATGGCGCCCAGGACAAATGTACGGGTTGCCCGCCCCTAGAGCGGGCGCTGACTGGCATCATTTCATTCGTCTCCCTTATATAATTAATTTTCTAATTCATTATTATATAATTTTAAATGATTAAAATAAGCAAGCCACATTGGGCAATACAATACAGAGTCATAAAATTTAATTGAAATTAGGAATTTTTTGATTTAGTGAAAACCTAATTTTAGATTTTTAAAAATAAAAAAATTTTTTTGGTTAATTCTATTAATTTATATGTATAAAATACAGCGTTTTGGCCATTCATTGTGTGGTCTTTTTCATTTTGAGTTTTGTACTGGAATTAAGCTTGAAAAAGGCTATAGAATGAGTTATTTAAAATAAATAGATTTAAAAATTGTTTATTTATTAATGATATGGCCCAAAATTAGCTTTTGTTTGAAAATGAATTGATAATTATAAAAAACTTAACATTTTAATTATCAAATTTATATAATAACATTTTTAACATAACAATGAATATAAAATTTATAATAATTAATAAAATGTATATATATTAATATTACATATATTAGTATTAAATATATTAATATAAATAAAATCTATTTTAGAATTGTTGCAAATTTCTGGCTTGGACAGCTATAGCAAAAGATCCCCTCTTTGGAAACTCCGCCCAAAAAATTAAAAGCAAAAAGTAGATTTATATATAAATAATGAATTATTTGAGCATTTTCAATTTTTATTACTGTTTGTTTTTTAATTTATTAAATAAATTAAACAAAAATAAGTGATTTCGGCTTCCCCCTAAAAAAAATTTTGACATTTGATATTTCTTTGTGATGAAAATTCTTCCATTTGTATTTTTTTTTGTCTTTTCGGCATCTGATGCCATTTAGACTATTACATGATACATGTATAAATTAGTTAAGATACAGATTATATATTTATTTATACCAATTGGTATCCAATTGATTTAAATAAATTTTCATTGGACTACCTGGGTTCCAAAACTCATACCCCTTGACTTTTAAGGTTAACAATATTGACCATATCATTATCTTTAACATCTCGGCCACGGGGGGGGGGGGGATTTCTTGTATTAATATAGAGCTTATTTCTCTCTAAGAGTTTAGTTAATAGTCAGGTGAAAATAAAATGAAATAATATGACCAATTTGAATTTATAGCAAATGAAAATAGGGTACACATATGTTAGATTAGATTATTATTTCGTTTCTTAGTCTTGTGAATTTAAATTAACTTTATTTAGGACTATCTTTGAGTGAGGTCTTCAGTACAATCATCATAAAAAGATTTTTATTCAGTAGGAGGAAAATTTACAGATGCTGCTAACAATAAATCATGAAGTTCACGAACAAAATGTATTTGTGATCGGACTGTTCCTAGATAATTTGGATAAGTCAGATGATTTCCTTCTTGATTTGGAATTGGCTCCACTCTCGTAGGTGTAACTGGCATTTGCAAATAACTATTACTTGCTTTACATTGATTCAGGCATTCAATTGATGTTTTCTGAAAAATTCATTAATAATTAAAAAAAAAAAAAACATTAAAAAATTTGAATATACATATATGAGGGCATCAGGGTTTCAGGTAGATTTATGAAATAGTAAATTTTTAACAGCATTTTATTCAAATAGAAAAAATATGATGTGACTAAAAGCACATTACCCAACTTTCTCTTACCTAAGATAAGGAAAGCTGAGTGATGTCACATCAGATTTTTGCGTCGGGCCCTCTAGGTAACTGTTCAATGTACAGCCAACTTGGATTTATTTTGTTTAATAAATGAGAAATAAGAAATAAGTGAGATGCGTGAGGGCCAAGGTGTATAAAAGCCTTTAAATTGAGAACCCCACACTATTTAGAGGTGGAAAATTATTATTAGACCTTAAAGATTATTTAATTTATTATATGTACAGCCAATTTAATCAAAATCTTTAGAATGGTTTAAAAGAAATTCACAAAAAATCTAGTGATGTACAAGAGTAAATTAAGCCCAGACAATTTGGCTGGATAAGGGTTAAATATATTTCAAATTCACCTAATAAATAATAAAATAAATAATTTTTTTATGAATTTTAATCAAAATAATTATAGAGGAAGAATTTGAAAAAAAACTAAAAAATATTCATCAGTAAAGACTACTACCCTGTAAACAACGAGAGTATGTAGCTTAACTATAAAATTCCAATCTCGTACGTTTTTATGTTTTTGAGAAATCTTGTTCAAATACACAGAGTGACCCATTTTTTAGACTCTGGAGACCTCAAAACGTGTGTTTCTGATGAAATCTCAACATCGATTTTTTTTTGTCATCACAATACTTTCTCATTTTATATTTGATATTAAGGTAAAAGGAAGTAAAAAGAATTTCATGTGTGGACTAAATAGATTTAATTGTGTAAGGAACTGCATCTTCTTCATCCTATTCTCCGGTGTGATCTCCCTGTGCCTTTTTCTATTTTCAAAATTCAAGTAATAATTTGCGGAAAGGAATTCTAATTGATTCATTAAAATAAAGGCCTATTATGAATTGATATTGTGTTTTGGAAAGCTTAAAGAAAGTCAAAATGTTAAAACGAGACATTATCAAAAATAAATAGCATTTTGATTAAAATCTTTTCATTTCAAAGTCACTGGCTTATCAAACGCTCCTGGATCAATTAAATTCTTACCAAGTTTAGTTCAATCTGGTCACAAAGTGAATAAAACTCTTCTAAGTTTTTGTCAAATCTTGGTAAAGGTTCATCTACTCCTTTTCTAGAAAAATTTAAATATAAATAAATAAAATGTTTGGAATTATAATAGGTAACAAATATGATTTACTTACAAAGGACCTGCGTCAATAAGGCTATTATGATGTAAGGTGTGAGCTGCTGATCTTATTGAATTCTAAAATTTTAAATAAGTGTATTTAGTATCAAAAAAATAAATAAATAATAAATAATATAAAAACTTACAGAAAGGGATTCTCTTAATGGTCCTAAAAGGGTTTTAACTTTTGAAATATTATCAAGTTTCTCTTGAGGATTTTGAAATGGATGATTAGGTGCAACTGGCTGTATTTGTTGCATTAGTTGAGGTTGTATATTCATGTTTATTTGAATATTATAATGCAAAAAAAGAAATATATATTGATAATATATATTGTTATTAATCAGTATTAAGTATTAAATCAAGTTAAGGTTAGTTTTTCAAAAAAGGAGTGAAGAGAGTAATAGAACAAATGGGTACTGAACTAGTTTAAAAGAACAAGTCCTCGAAGGGAACGAAGACAAGAATTGTTAAAAAAACTCTTGTCAACGTTTAAAGGTCCTTTTTTAAAAGATAATTTTTCTATACAAATATAAATACTGTTAGGAAAATTTGTTGTATTGCTGAGGCCATATAGACTTTTAAATGATTCAAAATATATTTTTACGATACATGTAATCCAAGGCATATTTATTTAAATCTAGTATTCAATTTTTTTTATAAGTCTTTTTCGGTATCTGTGACCATTTGGACTCCGACCTCATTTATTAAAA
>JAAAKE020087021.1:0-27055 GCA_010014785.2 Anisolabis maritima | reverse complement strand
CCTAAATAAATTTTATAATTAAGCCATTCTTTTTTTCCTTTCTTGAAAACAATTTTGGAAATTAAATCCGCGTGCACTATTTTTTCAATGAGTCTAATTGTGATATTTTAATTTCTCTTCTCTCTTTCTTCAGTCATGTGTCAGTGAAACGTGATTGCTTGAGGAAATTACTTTGATCAAATATTAATAGTTCTGAGGTGGTTCGGTTGCTCCCCAAAAACCATCACTTAATTCAATAGGACACGAACGATTTTTTTGATATAATCATAAAATTTTAACTTTTATTTTTATTTAGGTGTTTTTTTTTTTTTTTTTTATTATTATTGATTTTTAGCGACTTCAAACCATGTCCTTGCTTGAGTTTGAACTCAAGAGAATTAAATTCTTTCAAGGACTCAATTAAAATCTATGATATATTTAATATGTCCATATTTTATTATAAAAGTACCATAGTAAAATAAAATTAATATTTTATAATATAAATAAAATTTATTACTCCCGCGCGTTTTTAAGAAAATATATCCATTTACATATAAAATACATACTTAGCATATATAGAAAATAAAATAAAATTGTTTAGCTTCTGGACTTAAGGCTTACGCTTAATTAAAATTAGTCATTTTCAAATATTTAACAAATTTACATAAATGGAGGGTATAAATTAAATTAATAAAAAGGGACAGAAGGGCGCAAGGTTGCAAGGATCAGCCGTTCCTTTCTGACACTTGTCATTTGGTCACCTGAAGGGGAACAAAGAGAAAAGGGAGTGAATGCTAGAGGTACCTGAAAGGGAATCAAAAAGCCGACAAAGAAGGAATATTTATTTATTCCAGAAGAATTAAAAGGAAATGTATTGTTAAAAGAAATTTTTTATTATTAGTATAATTCCAATGAAGAGAAGGAATTCTAATAAGGACGGAGTCTAAATGGCCTCAGATGCCGAAAAAGACTTAAAAAAAAAAAGAATTCTAAAAATTAAATTTCACAGTTTCATTTTCGGTTTAACTGTGATTTGTTTTTATTAAAAACGTTTCAGCCACTGTTTCTGTGTTCTTCAAATACATAGATATAATCTAGAGATGTAAAAACTGAAGAGAATTGCATTTCTTACTTCATTTCAAATTCTGGATCTTGTATCTGAAGAAGGACCGAAATATTGTATTTAATACAAAAATCATAATCAAAGAAAATGTAAATGTATTTATTTATTCTTGGATTGGAATCTATTGAAAATCTATGATGGATAAGTTTGTTTCACAAATAATTTTCAACGATTAAGCCTATGCGGTTATTTTTTTGCTCTCAGTAATGTTCTTAGCATATGCGTCTTCTCAGATGCAGTAGATTTTTAGTCATCAATAATTTTCTATCATGTACTTGACAATTTTAAAAGATTGGAAACCTCTTAGATAAGAATATAAGAAATTTCAAGTCTTTAACGCTATTTTACTCTTTCTTGGTAATATATATAATATAAAATATATATAGTAATGGTAGGGTTTCCCAAACACTAGGGTCGTGAAAAAATTTTATGAAAAATAAAAGGTACACTCAACGTTGTTTATTATTTATTATTAACATACAAGCTGTCTCAGATCACAATTCATACTACTTTTGACTTAGTACATCCGTCTCTTTATATCCTCGGTGAGTATGTGATTAAAATTCACAAATGTGGATGTGAATGTAATTGATGTAATTAAGAAAAACATAAAGCAGGCACATTCATCACATACGCCACATTTTGATTGTTAGACTGACAAATAAAAAATTTTTTATGCAGATAATAGAATGAATTTATTTTACAAAATCTATTTAATTTTCTTCTTACATAAAATTTATATTTGTCGTTATAAATATTTATGCATTGAACTCGCCGTTTTTTTATTTTTTTATTATTTATATCGCCATGTCCTGTGGTGCGGAGGTCTCGCCTCATGTACCTAAATTCCATGGTTAGCTTCCCGCCTGACCGATAAAAATTATATTATATCGGCTACCAATTAATATAAATAAATAAAGACGAAGTCTAACTAGCATCAGATGAAGAAAATGATTTAAAAAAAAATAGTTATATCACTATCCTGCATTAAGTAACAGTAATTACTTTCCTTTTTCCTCTTTACTCAGTTGGGTCCGGCGAACTAATTTCTTTTCTAAGAGTGGATCGCAGGTCATAAAAGTTTGGGAACCCCTGGCTTAGGGAAAGAATTACGATTGGAAAAAAATTCGATGACTACGGAAATACACATTTTGAATATAAAAAATGGTCTGTCTAAAAATAATCTCAAAAACGGAAAAACATTCAAGACTCCAATTGATATTTTAACTAGGAATGCATATATCATGCGTCTCGAAACTTTTTAATATTGGACAAAGTACTAGGACTTTACTTTTAAATTTTTTTTTTTTCTCAAAATTTGCACTAACGATTTTGATTAAATTATATTATATATAAATAACATAAATAAAAAGATTTAATTGTTTGTATTTTTTCAATATTTATAAATTTTGTTCTAAATTTGGAATGAAAATTTAGCTCACGGGTGCTGATTACTATTGGAAAGAAAAAAAAAAATATATATACTCAAAAAAATACTCTGACAGCACACATTACTTTCTCTTACCGTAGAAAATTAATTGTGTTATATGTTCTTAGTCACACCAAATTTTTTTTGAATTAATTTAAATTTCCTTCAAAAAATTTTAATTTTAATTTACATTTAACAAAGTAATTTATTTTCTTGAAATTAATTAAAAGCGATTCTTTTATTTTCATACTAATTTATATTTAATCCAATGTATTATATAAAGTAACATTTAAATGCATTTTCCTAACAAAATACTCTATTTACTTAACATTTAACGATCAAATTGATGGCACTAAATGTTATTCCTCATTTCAGAAGCAATTGATAAGAAATGTTTCTACATAAAAAAAAACAAGTATCTTCCGACCCGCATTTAAAAGATAATCATCGATTGAATTTCTTTTGATATAAAAACTTAATTAGAACAAAAGCCACTCGTTTATTTCCTTTTTAAAAAAGTTCAACTTTTACAATATAATATCTCAATTCTTGAATTTTATAATTTTATTTAACGGTTGTAAATTTTTTTAAAGAAATTATTAATGAATATAATTTTTTTCCTCTATCGTAAAATGTACCTTAATCTCATGATCGAAAGGCACCCATCAATTAATTTAATTAAATATGGAAGGATTACGTAATTTGATGCATCAAATATATAATTTTTTATCTATATGGCAAAAAAATTCCATTTGACTTTTTTAAAATCATAATATTTGGTCTTTTTTTTTAAATAATAAGCACTTTCACTTACTTATAGATTAGAATCTATTATCGAAGCTGACTGAGATTATCTGCACACGTTCCGTAAGTAAATATTTTCTATTAGATGTGAATCATCAGATCACGACTTGAACAGATAACGACGATTAGAATTGGACATTGTTCCCTCCTGTATTCCTAGCAGGTTTTACAACATGCATTACGACCTGAATTGCGTGCATCGCAATGGGCAAGGGCATGTATAATTTATAGTGTATAAAAATTATTTAATTATTTAAATTTTTCAAACGACTAAACCTACTATTTTTATTTATATAATCATTATTCGCACGGCCTGACTTCGATTAGCTTTTGAAATAATAAATTTACTATCAATATCGGATGGTTTTGGAGAAGGGCTCCGATATTTAGCACCTTTTAATAATTAAACTCAATCCCTGCTTTGATCATTATAATCATTCATTATAACATGAAAATACATGTATTTTTTATATTATATGATATATTTGGTCTTAAACTTTCCTTTTTAAAAAAAATATTAAGGTAGTAGTCATAAATTTTTATATTATATATTTAGAATAATATAACAGAAAATTTCCACCCGTAGGCTGAACAAAAAGTAATTTCCTCTAACACGCATAAATAAATATCCAATAGGCATATTAAAAATTTGTTACCCTGAATTGTTTATTTAAAAAGAATTTCCGCCTAAGGGTAATTAAAATATGAATGGATGGGTGTCTTCTAAAACAGGGATGACAATCGGGATTTAATATTAAAATATTTAGAATTTATATAAAAATGATATATTTAGAATCTATAAGAAAAGGACATTATTGAATTTGATAAGAAGTTAACCATCAATGAAGTAGTCTAGAAAATACATAAAATCGGTTATTAAGAATATTTTAATGTCTTTCTGATGCCTTACAAGTCAGAAGCAATTTTAGAACAAATTATTTAGTGAAAGAATAATCAATGCTAGAGATAATGATAAATAATAATAGAAAAATTAGTCCTAGACAATTTGAGAAATATTTATTGATTCCTCTTTCATTTTTTTTTTCATTTTATTTAATCTTTATTTCATAGAGCTTTCATTTGTAATTTTCCAATGATTCATTGATTTCTAATTTTAATTATATTAATGAATAAATTATGAGATAAAAAAAATTTACTCTTGAGGAAGATGGTTTGCAAAAACAAGTTGGTTATTCTAACCTTCAGGAGAGACAACCCAAATAACTTCCTGCCCTCGAAGCAATTTTTACGGCCCTTAGCGGCTCCATTAAATATTTAAAATTTATTATATATATTAATATGTTTAATCATTCATCTCGTTTTTGTGTAATTAGTGCAACATTTGTTATTATTCTAGTGACATAACAATCTATAGACGTTTAAGAATGAGCCATTTCGTCTGGAGGAGTCGCAAAAATTTGTACAAATAATTTTGTTGTACAAATTGTTTAAAATAGAGTATATATGAATATAATTGTTAAAGATCTTTGTATAATCTTGGCACATTTCTAACATTATACAATTATTTTGGTCCAAAGAGTGAAGTAACAAATGGTATTCCTTGGTTTTTAAGTTTCTCAAAATTGAGATTGTCAATACCTCTAACCTCTCGGCAATCCTTCTTCCCTCCTCCCGTAGCTGAGAGGTTAAAAATTTAGTCATTGTCAGTTTTGATAACCTTAAAAGCCAAGGGGTGTGGGTTCGGATCCCAGGTAGTCTGATGAAAATTTATTTAAACCAATTGGTAAAATAAATATGCCTGAATAATTTGTATAGAAATTAATATAAATTATATATCGTTTAAAGTCCTTATGGTCTCAAATGCCGAAAAGACTAATTCGTCCATGGAGTAGGAGTATGTTATGATATATTAATAGATATTTTATTTCTAAATAAAAAATAAATATACAAACATATACAATTTAAATTAAATTCATTTTGAGAAAATATCATTAATTATAAAGAAATTTTTTTATATATAAAAAATATGCAAATTTTTATTATATATCATAAATTTTCAATATATTAATTCAGTCTTGAAGTGTTTTTACAAATAAAAAAAAAAATTAAACAACGCACTCAGGTGTTGTTTTATTTAGTAGCAAGTCAATAGGCGTTAAAATTTATATATCCCACTGAAGATGAATGGATCTATTATATCGAAACTTTGCATGGTCATTCCGAAGACCTCTACCCTTTCCTAACTTCGGGTTTCATGGAATGTTTGGAAAATTGCCGGTTCATTAGAGAAAATTCTTTCAACATCTAGGGTGGTCGACGATTCTACCAAATATGGTCCGATGCAAATGATCCGAATAATGCCATTAATAATATTCCTCATTAGTATCGATGTCGGTCCGTCCGTCTGCCTATCGCTCGTTTTCTCTTTCTCTTTCTCTCTCCTTGTTGTGGGTCGTTAAATTTTCTTGACAATAATTATGTTAATCAAAGATGCGATAGGAGAAAATATTAAAATCCTATTAAAGTTAATCGTGGAAAAAAGATATTTAATGTTTTTATCTCAATTGGTTTGTTGTTGTTTAACGAAAAATAATTAAATATCGAGATTAAAGAAGAAAGAACGAAAATAAAATAAAATAAAATAAACTGGACAGAACAAAATGCCATACCATACAATTTGCACAAATTTGAAATTTATCTAACTTAATCGACTAATAAAAGAAAATTTCCTTTCCATATCAATATCTAATTAATATGCAAAATAGCATATAAAATTTAAAAAAATTTAAGGGTGGAAATAATTATTTTATATTTATATTATAAAAGTAAACATATATAAAGATTTTTTCATCTTTATCAAATTCATCTAAGGTTTAAAATTCTTCTAATTAAAAAAAAAAAAGCCAAATTATCTAATCTAAAAGATAATTTTTTTTTTAAATTTATATCCAAGTTCAAATAAAGATAATTTAAATTAAAGTAGTAATTCAAAATTTGAAAAAAGACATTTAGAAATTTCAACAGAAGGCAAAAATAATCCCGATTTGGTTAAACGCTCTGTTTGAGTTTTTTAATTCCTTCTCTTATCGGTGTTATGGCGTCGACACGAAATAACGACCCATGGAAAGAAACATCAAGACCGGATTAATTAAACATTTTGAATATTTAACTCGAAGAATATTTATTCTTAAATAAACATTGCATGACCGAAGGAAAAAATATATATGTCGTGACAAAAAGAAGTTAGTACTTCTTTAAACCACCCAAATATCATTTTATGTCTTTTATATATATAGGCTCCCCCACCCCTTTGACCGAGAGGTTAAAAGTATTGACATTTATCAACATTGATATTCTTAAAAGTCAAGGAATGTGGGGTCGGATCTCAGATAATTAAAATTTATTTAAATAATTTGGATATCAATGGATATAAATAAATATGCCCGGATAATTGCATTGTTTAAAGTCTGTATGACGAAAAGACTTAGTAAAAAAAAGGTTCAAATCTTTTTGGTTTTCTATATTTTTCACAGATAAAATTTGGATTGACTGCTCAGATAAAAATTATGAATTTATATTTACAGGTATATCTGGAAAAATTATCCTCTTCTGGGAAAAATATTCCATAATAATAATAAACATCTACAGGAATAATAATTATAGATTATTCTTATTATACCATGCAATGCACAAATTAGTTCGTTTTTCCTAGCTGGAAAGAGCGAGCGGCCATCCAAATGATCAACTCACTAATGGACTTTTCGATTAATTACTCTTGATGCGTATGCTCAGTAGTTAAATATTACTAGAAATTTTAACAACTGAATGTGTGGTCCGCTCTAGGATAGTGGACTTCAAACCTGTCCGTGTACCCATAGGACAGAAAAAATAGATTGACCCCATTTGATTGAGCAAAATGATAAGTATTATAAAAGAAGAAATAAGTCTTATTATGTATTATATAATAATAACAATCTAGGTATTAGCAGCTTACTAGTATATTTATTACAATATTTAATGTGAACGATGGGCATGCATTATAAATAAGACTAAATGGCGTCAAATTCCGAAAAAGTCTTTAAAAAACGAGAAAAATTGGTATGCATTTGCCGAAAAAGACAAAAAAAAATGGGCATGCCTTTGTTTAATAACTTCTGAAAATTCTGGATTCTGAATTTGCCATACGGTCTGGTCCCAAGTTTAATTTATTTCGATATTTGGTTTTAATGCCTTTACCATCATTGCAAAAAATGATGATGTTTAAAAGATGAAAGAAAGTAATATTGGATATTCTTTAATTAATTATTTATATAAATATAAAAGTTTTTTTGGCGTACGCGACCTTGCTTTGCAGATCACTGCTCTCGAGGAGCTCTTAAGCAATTCATCGAAAAGTCCATTAGTGAGTTGATCCATTGCGTTGCCGACCTTTCAGCAACCAAACCCGCTAGGAGAAAATATATGGACGAATTTATATTTTCAAACAAAGATTTAGGCAGAAGGCAATGGACATCCCTTCTCAACTTTTCCAAAAGTTGCAGATATTCCTGGTATTATTGCTTTGAATGGAATATAACAATATTTAAAAATTTTAAAATAAAACTTGTTTAGATTACAAATGAGCGAACTCTATCAAATCTTTTTCCTTAATATTTTTTGTTTATTTTGGTAATGTATTAATCATATACATTGTTTTATTCCATTCAATGCAATAAAATTTTTGACTTTTTTTTCTTTAGGAAGGGCGTATCTGTTGTCCGAAACGTAGTCTGAAAATATAAATTAATATTTATTTTCTCCTGGCTGAAACATCATTTACTTTTCATTGTCTTAATTTTTTTTAATTCCCATTTGCCATGTTCAAAATTTTATTTAGAAAAAAAAGAAAAGAATTATTTATTTATTTATTACATTTTTGAATTTCAAAATCTTAAGATTATTAAAAATCATTGATATTTTTATAAATATTCCTGGATTGCTATCCTTAAACTGACAGGGTTTTGTAATGACATGCAGACGGCCGGTGGGAAACAGTTTATTATTTAAAATTCGTCGAGTAATTAGTACTTGATGCTGGTTTGCTTAATCAGCAGATAGGAGCTGCTGTCCCAGAACCTTACGCTCATTAAGGCCCATTTGTATTCGGGGAGTCCCCTGACTCGACTTCTTTTAGCCGCTGAGCCACGCGTGGGCTTCTTAAGGGAGCTCTTAGAGTCTTTATTGACCAGACGAATTTGGATCCCCCACTTCATATTTAAAAAAAAAACCTAATCCTTAATTTAAGCTCTGGTATCTTCATAAATTTTCCATTTCATTAAGAGATAAAAAATTCTTAATTGCTTACCTAATTTCATATATATTTATTTCCTTAAAACCCTCCCGGCCTTTTTTTTTTTAAACAATAGAGGGAGTCGGAAATTCTTTGAACTTTTTTTTTAATAGGTCTATAAAATTTTAATAATAACTTATTTTAAATAAAGAATTTTTTTCTAACTACTCTCTTTATCCTCTATTATAAAAGTACATGAATAATAATATCGATTTAGGTCGTCTATAGACAAAATATTTGTTTCTTTAGTCGATAAATAATAGACTAAACTCCTTCCCCGACCCTTTTGTTTTCAAGTTGGAAATTTTTTAATATTATTTTTATTCTCGAATATTAAGGCTTTTGAAAATTCACTTACATTAAGTATCCAATATAATAATATTTTTGTAATCAAGAACAATATGAGGGTGGAAACAAAGAAGGACAATGCCATCTCTTAAAATAATAATAGTAATATATAAAAAAAATAGAGCTCTCTATTTAAAAAGATGTTTGCCAAATCACATAAAAAAAATCAACCCTGGAAGGGAGGAGGCTGGTTACTCCTCACTTTTGGTACATCCCCCATTAAAAATAAAATATTTGACAAACTGCAGAATGACCAAAAAAATATTTTATATTTAATCCTATTATAGACTTTTGTTAAAATAATCTCAAAGTTGTTAAATTACTAATATTTTATTTTATTTATTTACAGATTCATCCTTTCCCTTCTGGAGCTTAAGATTTTTACAAAAGTTTTATTCTAATATACTTACATCCTTTGAGGATGAATATTAAAATATTTGTCACAAAGAGACTAGTACAAAATAATCGAAAATAAAAAACAATCATTCATTATTTTTTTCCCTTTGCAAAATTTCTAATAATTTTTAGTTTATTTTATAATGGAAATATTTAGTATTTAATTATAAACACCAACACCCCCTGTTCCCTCCCCTTTTGTATTTTTTCCTAATAACGCACGTAAGAACAAATTAAAAAGAGGAAGTACAACATTAATTTAAATTACAACAAGACTCAGTGAATGAAAGCAAATGAAAAATAAAATTCCAAACATCCCTTCTGGTCTTCTTGACTGAAAACCTATGAAGTTCGAAATATGCCTATTATTGTTGGATATTCTTTTAATTTTAGAATAATAATTTTAATAAGAGCGTGGAGAAATTAATTCACTACTCAGGGTCTCATATCGGATAAGTACGTGGATGGCGACCACGAATTACCCGAGCTAAGATTTTTTTTAATATGCTACTCTTCTTTTTTATCAAGACCTATTATATTTATCTATTCTTCTCGTGTCTTATTTAGTAGATAGAATTCCGACTTTCAATGAAATATATACATATAGGCTTTTTTTTTGATATTCATATTTTCATCGTTTAGTAGTGAACTTTGATGACTGAACATCTCTATGATGTTCGATAATTTATATGAGAAAAAATCTAAGGAATGCAATTTAATTGCCTTGAATATACATACCCCTGACTTATCTCACTTAGAGAATCAAAAATCCCTGGTCCAGGGAACCTTCTAAATTTAAAATCCCTATAGATCTAACTATTAACGAATGACAACCAGAAAATTATATAGAGAATACCGCCAAAAGATAAATTTATTGTAATAAACCAATCATCTTATTCTGCTTAAAATATTACATTATCTATTAGAAAAAAATATTCAAAAGAAAGATTTAATATTTTTAACATTATAAAACGAATATCTTTATTATTATCAAAATGACAATTTATTTCCAATCACATTCGATTCTTATTCAAATCCCCTCTTCAATTTTTTCATTTCGAAAGCCATTCATTCTTTTTATAAATTTCAAATAATTATCACGATCTCGCTATTATGATTCAAATTTCTAGCCTTCAAGCTGATTAATCACACACATACACAAAGAGCGATGGAGCCAAATTCCAAAACCGTAACCTGATGCTGACCTTTGCATAGGCGAAAGGGCATTAGGCTTAAGACTAATGATGCATTCAACAGGAGACCATTTACAGCGATATGCGCTGCTGTAAAAAAATAATATAATAAAAAATACGCATAATTTACACTAGATTCAAGAAAACAAGCCAGCTAATTTCAGATAATGATCATCCACCATTTGCTGGAATTTTTTATGGAAATCTTGTTATCGATAAATTGTTATGTTAATCATAATATGCAAATTAATAGAAAACCAAATAGGGTTTATTTTTCTCAAAAAAAAAATGTTATTAAATTATAGTCTCATTATCGCGATCTTTTTTTAATGACAATTGGGCCTTAATTAGTTGAGATAAATTTCAAACACATTTTATTATTAATTACTTCAAGAAATTTTTTTCTTTATTTTTTAAATAATGTAATTTAGAATAATAAAGTTATATATTAAGGTTATTCTAGAATGTAAATATTTATAAAGTAAAATAAAAAATCTGGTAGGACAAACACACAACTTACTCTTACCTACTTAGGTGAGATAAAATGATGTTATGTGCTGTCACATCACATTTTTTGTGTTGTATTTTTTTTCCTTTCCGATAGTATATCAGCATCCAAGAGATAAATACTGGTACCATAAATTTTTTTGTTACATGTGAATCGAAAAAAACCCAAAGGAGTAATGTGGACCCAAACAATTTTGAAGGGAATAAGGATTAATACATTTGAAAAATGTATGAATTTTAATTAAAATTGTTAGAGCCGATTTTGGGAAAATCGAAAAAAACTAAAAAAGTACATCAATAAAATTTTAGTACCCTTTGGCTGATTCTTTCCGCGACGATGGTACCTAGCTTAGATATCAAATTTGAGCTTCGAATTTCTTTTTCATTTTTGAGTTATTTTGTTAACAACACGGGAACTATTGCTGACCTCAAAACGGGTATTTCCGTTAAAATCTCGACATCGATTTTTTGCGATCACATTACCTTCTTTATATACTATATATCAAATATATCGGTAAGGGAAAGTAAAAATGGACTTCACTTCGACTAGAGAAAAGAAAATAATAATTGTTTGCCTACGCATACAGACATAATAAAAGAAAGCATATACCAAAAAATAGGTGTAATTATTATAAACAGAAGATGCGTATACATATGACAATAATGTTAGTCTTAAAGAAGAGCGTCCAATAATCCACCGTTTCTGTCTTTTGTGTCTTATAAACCAGTCAAAAGATGGAATCAACAATTAAATAAAAAATTGCCTCCTCCCAATGGATCATATTTTTCTCATCAAATATAATTGAAACAATTCGTTCAATTAGTTAAATTACGGGGTTCTTACTATTTGTATATATAACAAAACAAACAATCTGTTAAGTAAAATTTTTCTGAATTATTGTCATCAAAATTTTTAAATGTCAATATATATTATTGCTCATCGATAGATTTAGCATCTAAAAAAAATGGAATCTCATTATAATAAGCCTCCAATCTATAAAAAAAAGGCATTTCTAAATGTGATAAGAAGTTAACCATCGATAAAATAATCTAAAAATATATCAAATCGGTCATTAAGAATATTTTATTGACTTAATGATGGCACAAATGCCCGAAGCAATTTTAGGAGAAATTATTGTTAAGTAAATGATTAATAAATAAAAATGATAATTAATAAAAGAAAAATTAGTCCTAGATAATTTGAGAAATATTTATTGCGATTTCTCTTTTTCATTTTGGTTTCTTCATTTTATTTAAATATCGCTTTCATTTGGAATTTCCCGAATGATTCATTGATCTTTAATTTTAATTATATGATAAATTAATGCATAAATTATTTTTCAAAATTTATCCCCAATAAATAAATTGCAGACAAAATAATTATTAAGTTTTCTTCACCTCGCCTTATTTATTTATAAATTTCGGAATCTAAAATTTCCTTAACTAAAAATATTTTATTTAAATACTATTTTAATCATAGGTTTAGGAAATTTATAATAAGTGCATAAATTAATTTAATTAAATAAAACCACGCCTTATTCCCGATATAAAAAAAAAAAACAAAAACAAATTTTAGGTTAAAATAACGATCGATCAAATTCTCTTGAATATTCATTTAATATAAGTATTAATAATTCTAAATTTAATAATTAACAATTTTTAATAATAATATCCACTTACAAATATTAGAATATTGGTTAAGAGGCCTGAAGCCTAAGGTTGATCCGACCCCGCCCAGGTCAAAAAATTCTTTCATATTTAACTGGACAAAAAAAAAGTGCTCAATTAAATTTGAATGAGTGTGGGTGTTAAATAAAGTTTATCGTAACTATCATTGCCCGCCTTCGGCAACCCTACAACACCCTGACACACTGAATAACATGTATTAGGGTATTATTTTTCCTATCCTGTATTACTTTATTTTTCATTTTATTTATAATTATTAAGTATGTATTAAATTAGACAGCAACCTCCAGCAATATTCTATTTTTTTAATTCTATCATCGCTTAGGAAAATTAGTTCGTATTTGGTTAGTGGAGGGTAGTCAAACCAAATGACCAACTCATTTATTCGATTCATTGCTCCTCAGCAAATCACAGTAGTTTGTATATATATATATGTATATCTTTAAATTTCATTTAAAATTAATTTTTGGGCTTTATGGCCATTTTGAATATAGAGAATAATATTATATATTAGAAAATTCACTAAGGTGGCGACCGGCTAGCGTTCCACACTATATATATATTTTAAAAATCTTTCTTTAAATCTGAATCCGATTAAAATTAATATAATAATATAAAATTAATTGTCAGCTAATATAATTTAAATAAATTTTATCGTTCAGAACATTTACCTCTATTCTGAGAAAAAATTCTAATATATTGTTGATTGACAGCTTATTCCCTTAAACCAAAATACGGGGGAGGAGGGGCGGGAGTAGATGACTTTAAATATCTCAGTAATTAAAATTACGATTAAATCGACAAAAATTTTTGCCCTTTTTTCTAAAATTCGTGACAAAGATTTTTTTGTATTGAATAAAAAAATCAAAAAACAATGATGTCTTCATTTATGATTTAAACGGAAGATTATACTTGTTGTTTGTAATTACAAAAAAAAAAAAAAGCTATATGTTATATTTGATCGTTGTTTTTAGTCACGAATCTTATTATTTTGAGTTAATTAAAAAAAATTAAAGTTTGCTAACATAATTATATATATAAGATAGTTGCCTCTATTGTTTATCTAGAGGGGTCTTCTGACTGGCTACCCTTTTACAAGGGTGAGATGAGATTAATAAAAAAATAAACAATAATAAAGAAGCCGCCTTGGGAGATGATCCTTCCAGGGGAGACACAAAAGGGTTTCCATTCTTTTCCCACTCTGACCTTTTCATTTTTTTTTCATCCGAGCAAAAAATGTCCAGGTGTCTAAAGTGAAGCCCCTGAAAGCCTCGCTTAAATTACATATCAAACTTAAAAGAGGAGATCCTAAAGGAATGGAATTGTATGTTGGTTATGTCAAATAATTGTGGTTTGTGCGCTTCGCATATTACATACTCCCAGGATTCGCTTAACTCTATTATTATTTTTTTATAATTTTGACAAATTAATTATCTTTCTAAAAATGAAACAAGATTATAAAAATAGATAGTTTATTAATTAAAAAAACGCCAGACGAAATTAATTGGATACCCTTTTTTTTAACTACCTAAGGAGGAACACGATATTAAACTCATCCCAGTTGTTTGTTATTTTGTATATTTTAATAAAATACTTTTAAATAATTAACATTTGTAAATAAAAATATTCGGTAGCCTATATAATGACTAATGCTGCGAAGGGGTTTCTCTTTCTGAATAATTATTAAAAAAAAAATTTAATTGAAATAGTTTTAAAAAAATACTTATTACAAAACAAACACTCCATTAATTGCCCTTTTTCAATATCATAACCTTACATATGATTAATCTCAGAACCATCATCGAAATGAGCAAAATTAGAATACTATTTAAAAAATATAAATTTCAGATGCAGCGCAAAAAATAAGAGTAATAAAATTGAGAAAAGGTGAAACAAATAGCAAATAAATTTGTGACAAAATATTATGCATAGTATTTATTATTATTAAATTTTAGATAATAAAGTTTTGTTTTGAAAAAGGTAGGGGTTTTCAAAACGCCCCAAGAGACTATATATAGGTCAATATATCGTTTAGAAAGTACGAGATGCTTGTTTTGATTATTATTATTCAAAGATATTTAATTGGGCAAATTTCAATGCAACAAAAATATGAAATTTTCTAATCATTTCTGTATTGCGTCAACAAATCCTCCAAATTAAAACAACAAATAGATATAATTCGGATCTCACAGCCATCATCAGCCCAAGAATTTTTTAGTATCTGGAAACGTCATCCAAAAACGGTGTAATTTGACTGGCAAAACCATGCACCTATATAAGTATAAAACCGAAATATTCCCATGTAATTTTTTAATTTGGAAAATTTGTCGGGGCAATATAGAAACGATTAGAAAATTTTATTTTCTTTATTTCTTTATTCTCTTATATATTTTTATTATTATTAATTATTATATATTGTTTATTTTTATATATATTTTATTATTAATTATTATACAGACAACCTACCCTATTCTCAATTTACTGCTGTTTATAAATTTGCCACAAAAATATCAATTATTTTCACTCCACATTCGAATTATCCCTGGAATTTACGTAGCGCCGAGGAAATTTACCTTCAAAGAAATAGGCAAAATGTTTAGATATGTTAAATCTCGATTATCAGGATTCGATTATTTTTGTGACAATGGAGGTATTCCTTTGTTTTATATTTTATAATTTTTTAAATTGTTAATTGTTTAAGTGCTCTGTCTAATGGTGCAGAGCTAGAGGGCTTCACCAAAGGTCACTTCCCGTCCTGAGCGACAAAAATTTAAATTATATTGGCTACCAATTAATTTAAATAAATAAGGACGGAGTCTAAATGGCCTCAGATGCCGAATAGACTTAAAAACAAACTATATATATATATATATTATATAGGCATATTATTTATATCAATCCATTTGATTTAAATAAAATTTCATCGGACTGCTGCGGATCCGAACCCACATCCTTGACTTTGAAGTATATTGATATTTCTAACCTCTCGCCCACGGGGCAATTGTTTGTTTTTATTTATTTATTTTTTACTATATATTTTATTTAATTTGTTAAATTTTATATTTTGTTCTCTTGATATTAATTTGTTATTAATTTTATATCACAATAATAGACTTCACCCAATATGGGACTTCAAGCAACGTTTCGAAGAAAGGGAACTCCTTTTCGAAAGGTGTACGCTACTCTCCGTTCTCATATTAAATAGTCTCGTTTTTTTTCTCTAAATACTATTTCTTCATTATTCACATTTTAAATTTTATTTCTTGTTTTAAAAATTTATTATCTTTATTTTATTTTATTAATGTTTATATTTTTGTTGAATTTATTTATTTTTTTATTTTAATTAAATTTAGGGGCTCACATTTGGTGAGTGCTTCGATGGCGACCACGAGTTACCCTAGCTAAGACTTCCTCCTTTCTTTTGATCCTGGTCTTTATTTTATCTGTTGTAACTACAATAATTTAGTAGAATTCCAAATGCGAATCTAAAGATTTCTTTTTTCTTTAATTTCTCAAATGACGGGGGTGGGGGTGAAGATGCCGCCACCTGAAATGCAATAAATAAAAGCACTCGGATTGTTGTATTTTATTTTTTTATTTATTTATGGATTGTTGTATTTATCAACACCCTAAATAAATAAAAATTTCATTTGTAGTTTGAGCGAGTAATTAAATTTACTTCTTTTTTTTTTTAGTCTTTTTCAGTATCTGAAGTCATTTAGACTCGTTCTTATTTATTTATTATTAATATTAATTGGTAACCTATGAAATATAAATAAATTTTTATCACTCACAACAGGAAGAGAACCTCTTTCTTTGTTTCCCTGTATTTGATTAAGTTAATAATTTCTCAAAAGACAAGCCATCCCGCCCTTTAGTCATTTTGTTTTACACTTTATATCTTGATAATTTTGTCATTTGAAATCAAATTTCTTAGACTTGAGACATTCTTTGATCACAACGCGTCACGAATTTTGCCCCTTCCATCTTTGTTATCCCTCATTATTATTTCCTCATTAGAATTATGTTTTCTCTCTTTTTAATTGATTCGAATGAATTGGATCGCGTTCTCACCTAAAATAACATCTGAAGAAGCCGCGATGTTACCTTTCACAAAAAAGATGTGAATCCGATGATTTTATTCGGATCACGTCGCGAAATCTAATGCCATATTTAGTTGAGTGTGGGAATTCGGATAGAAATTTCAAATTTCCTCCAGACGACAATTTTTTTTTTCTCTCTTTTTCTTTCAGATAGCAATACAAAAATAAAGTTACATAAAATAAAATTCTTCGGATTCGATTGTAAAATCGAGCATAAAAATAAAAGAAATATATAATTCATTAGGGTGAAAAACACAAAAATGTTAAAAATGTTCAACTTGTTAAATTAACCCTTTGACAGTTTTTACGAAATAAAAACGGGATCTGTATTTGTTTGTTCTGTACTGAATATATTTTCAACCTTATAACTCGATTAGTTTTTAAAATCTCTAATATTACACAATAACAAAAAAAATTTACTCAACAATGAAGATGAGCACAATTGCAAAAGGAATGCCGAGTTTGGATTTATAAAAATATTAATAACTTTATTATTTAAAAACTTAGCAAGGAAATTTATTATTCATATTCCCGATCCATATTTATATTAAATTTCCATTTTTTTAAAATCATTCCTAACATTGAACTTACATAATTGTTACATACCATAGGATCAGGGCCGAGTCTAGGCAACTTTCAAGATCAGCTGCGCTCTTTTGCAAAGAAATCGTTATAATTTTATATTAAATAATATTATTACATTGTAAATATAATTTTTTTAAAAATTACAAATATTTAAAAATTGCGTAAAAATAAAATATAAAAATCACGCATTATTGTTATCTATGGCGCCCCCAAAAAGTGGCCAAATTCGCCTAATGAAGGCATGGGATGCATAAATTTCTTCGCGTTTGGTTTCTAGAAGGTAGTCAACTCAAATGACCGACTCAGAATATTTCAATTAATTGCTTCAGAGCAAATAAATAACGCATGCTCTCTGCCTATGTAGAGGTAGAGGAGGACCTCTGGAGCAATTAATCGAAAAATGGATTTGACCATTTGGGTTGCCTAGCAATCAAACTAACCAATTAATACAAACAATTTTCAGTAAACAAAAGATCGAATTGATGCATCATCCCCTTTAAAAATTCCAAAAGGAGCGAAGCAGCTTTTTATTTAAAGCAGGCCGGAGCTGACGTTTCAGTCCTCTGGTCTGCTTTAAATAAAGAAATTATATCATAGCTGCTTCGCTCTTTATTAAAACCTTCTTCAAAAAAATATTAAGAATGTTAAGCTAGGACGAATTCTGGAAACAAAATGGATATTTATTGGGAAATTGGGTCATTTCTATATTTTACTATTATTTGGTTATTAAAATTTTCTTAACCCCCCCAAAAAAAAAATCATGTCTTGATTTCTCCTTGATTATTTTAATTTTTTACTTTCTCCTTTAAATATAATTATAGGAGAGGGACAATATTGAGATCGCAAATCGATGGCGAATTTTTTTAAATAAAATTAGAAAATCAATACTATTTTACTAGTATATATTAATATTAAAATTACTATGATTTATGAAGATTATAAATTAATTGATTCGAGCAAATAAACCAAACCCACCAAAAGTCAAGTCTCCATCATTAAAATAATTCGGCCATATATGAAAATTTACAAAGAACTTGGATATAAAATGGCAGGGGGGACCAAATAACACTTTATCATTTATCTTCTCTTTGTTAAAAAAATTTTTTATATATATAAAATAAAAAATAATTTCTTTCAATTATACCTAAGGTGAAACAAATAGAACAGATAAAAGCTCTTGAATATTCAAATGAAAATTAAAAACAAACAAAGGCCAAAGATACTTTTTTTTTTTACCAAATACCTATTTATCATCTGATTAGAATTTATGAATATTAATTTATCATGTAATATATTCAAAGTGTCTCATTGAAACTTCCTAAGTTACACTTTTACGACGCTAACTTCAATAAAAAATTTTCTATAAAAAACATCACACTCAGAAAGCAAGCACTTAAATGAAGGTGTCGTAAAAAAATCATTTTATTAATTTTTTTTTACTAATTTTCCGAATTTATGTAAATGTAGTTTTATGACTTGTTTAAATGGGCAAATAAATTACACTTCATAACAGTGGCGCAGCTCGGTTATTTAGCACCCGGGGCGGATATTTTATTAGAGCCCTTCGTTTTCTAAACCAATTTAAAATCTCTCTCTGGGCCCGAGAAAAGTTAAGGAAAAATTTGAATATTTTAAGACATATTTAATTCATCGTTTAATTTTACTTAATAAATTTGAATTTTAAATAAAAATTATTAAATTAAAAATCTTTTAATGAGGTATTTTGAATTTTACACTCTTACCTTCTATTTCTATTTTTAAATTATACGTTTCGAAGGCATGCATAGAGTAAAAAATTTAAATTCAACGGGGTACTTTCTTTATTCTACCGACCCTTAAGGTCGGAGTGGAAGCTAAAGCAACCAATCGATAAATAGAGTAGCTTAGATTTTCGGTCTGAAAGAGCGCTTTTCTGTCTACTTCATTCATTTTGAAATCCGAGTATCACCCCAAGAAGCTCCTCGACACATGCCGATTTTTTTTATATATATAAAGCCAAATATATATATATCAAATAATATACTCAAAATTTAATTAACTACAACAAATACAAATTAAAAATAGATTATTTTGTAAACAAAATAATTTTTAAACAATGCAATTATCTTTATTATAATGAATATTATTTTATTTTATATATAGCTTCGTAAAGTTCACAATTTTGTTTATGTATTTATTTTGTAACATTTATACACCTATGGCCAAAGCAAAGGCCAATGGCTAAATAAAAAAAAAAAAAAAAAAAACTTCGTAAAGTTACTTATTTAAGCTTTTATAATGTAGTCTATTTTCTTTATTAGACTCGTTATCAGTTGTATTTAAATTGGAGTCCTCCTTATTGGTCGGTCATTGATCTAGAAAGGCCAGGAAGTGTTCCGGTCAGCCAATCAGAGAACATGCCCGGGCATCTAAGCCCAATGGCGGATTCGATAACATTCCCACGATAAAATAAAAATAAATATTTTATTAGAGATAAAAGAAATAGTTGGAATAATACTAAAAGGAATTGATAATTTTTTTTTTATTTTTTTGGGAAAAAGTGTTCATTTATGAAAAATAATTTTTAAAATTAAAAAAAAAAAAATATATATAAATAGAGTTATAATAGAAATTTATAGAGAGGGGGCATGCATCCCCTAAGATGGGTTACACGGCACGTAAAATAAAAGCGATAGGAATATCTGCATTTATAAGTGCATTCCAGTACAGCACTATTTATCTAAGCTATTTATTCAATTAATATGGATAAATATGTTGAAGAAGTAACGATTCATGGGACTCTATCCTCCATTGCGAAAGTCAAAAAAAGAACATAATTACGCCTCAGGGAGCCAGGGATATTTTTAAAAAATTCGTCTCTAATTGCTTTTACACAAATATTCAATTTATATTTGAAAAGCACGGAATGTTTTTATATTTTATTTATAATTTATTAAAATATATATATACATATATATATATAAATTTAGATATAGAGGATGATGAAATCTGATTATTTTTTTTACTACATAAAAAGAGAATGAAGTCTTTTAAGAATTAAACAATGGCGGAATGTTGCCAATGAACGGAAAATGGCGCCACGCCAGATTCGGGATTTTGGTCAACTGGTTGCCTTTATAAAAGTATATGTCTATCCGTAATATGTGTGTGAATGTGTGTTGGATTTGCATTGCGACCATAATTTACCTTAATTGACAGCTAGCAGCTTTTGGTGCCACCTTATCTCGTGTCTTATTATCCAGTCCATGTTTGGCTTAAAATTCGAATTCTCACCCAAACAATAGACTTTGGTTATTGACCCAAAAGGAATTTTTTTTAATATTTCAATAATTATATATTAGGAAAAACAAACATAATCATGGAAGGATTTATATTTTTTCTTCAGAAATTATTTCTGTCATAATTAGAGTAGGTTTTAAATACAAAACGTACTTGATCTGTATAATAAAATATTTCTGATTATTTTTAATCGAAAAGATAAGATAATTCTTTTAACTTCATCCCTAAAAAATCAAAATATCTCTTCAACCAATAACTTCACCTTAATCTTTGTCCATTTAAAAAATTATCATATGTGTTCCTTTGGGTCTTTCCAAAGTTCTAATGACTTATATCATTACGGTCTTCTAAAAACTGTAAAACGCTATTATAAGACTACAAATATCATCAAACGTTGCTCAAATTAGATTAGATTAGAACAATTTTATATAAGGATAGTATACTGGAGAAAATTTGAACTTCATTTCAGCTTAGTTGAATGCCAAAAAGCGGAATTTGGGTTCTTTCTTGATAAAATGAGAAGTCCTTTTGTATATTTTGAGTGTTGCATAAATACTCTAAAAAAATAGTCGAAACATTTTCTTAAAATCACATTTCATATTCTTGCGTTAAAATCTCCAAATGTCACAATTTTTATATTATTACAATCAATACCTTCTCTCTTTAAAAGTTAATCTTTAATTAGGTGTGAATGAATATCATTCGAGTGTAATTTTAAATACAAATTTAAATCAAATCATTTTTTAATTTTTTTTATCACTTGAAATATATCTTTAACTTTGCCGACCAAAATGTAAATTTATCTAATATTAATTAAACTAATTGTGATTTCGAATTAGAAAAAATTACAAAAAGTTTTTTTTTTTTATTTTAATTGCAATCACTTTTAGTTGATAATTGATAGAAATCTCTTAACTGGTGGTTTCTAATTATGCAAGAATTCCAAACCTTTTTATAAATCATAAAAAAAAAAAAGAAAAACATTAATTAAATAAGCATCCTTTTACAAATGACATTTGTCCAGTTAGAAAATAATTTCTCTTGGAGAATTTTTTTTAATAGTTCAACAATTTTGTTATTATAATTAAAAAAAAAGTGTTTAAATTTATGATGGTAATTTTCGATAAGATTAATTAGATAAAAATTGTCGAAAGACAGATTGACGTTCGCTATTTCTAAATTTGAAATTGAATATTTTCCGTAAAAATTTTTCATGATCTTTATCGTTATAAATTCATTTTCTGACTGATACCAGTGAATATTTGATTGATCATAAAATTAACAAATTTTATTAACAAGTTGATCACTTCCAAAAAAAAAGTTTAACTTTCAAATGTTTCAATTTCGAAATGGATCTGTTGTTATAGGGTTACAAATAATAACATTCTTCTCTATCACATTTATTTTAATTAAAGTTTGCATAATTAATATTTATAAAAAATCTAATTTAAACTTGAAATTGTTAATAAGGTAGTTTGTTTTTGTATATAATAATAATATAATTACAATTTTTTTACGCCTTGAAATTTCTATATAATTGGAATTTATTATATTTAAATTTATCTTAATAAAAATTTCTTTATCTTATTTTAAAAACAAAATTAACTTATAATTACAAACATAAGACTATTCTGATAATCATAAAATGATTATTATCTTTATATTATGTTTTTATCTTTTTAAAAGCAAAAATCTTTATTAAGTTAAAAAAAATTTCATTATCCTCTACATATAAAGAGTAAATTAAAAATCCCAAAAAATAATTTTTTATACATTAAAATTCAATGCAAGATCAAAACAGGTGTGTATTTTTAGTTCACCCGATGAAATTTACCTGAAATCAGGCTGGGTTCTGATCAATGACCTGGTAAATTCGAAAAGACGTCTAGATATTTGATCGGTGTCGGGTTCTTTCTTCGGATGTGTGTCTTGAGGCGGAATTAATCCAAGGAGACTTCAACTCTCGGCAGGAAATGTCTCTCGCTATTCCGCCCTCTTATTATCCTCTCTCTTTCTCTCTTCTATAATAAAATTCATTTAAATTAAACATTCTCTAAAATTTATATCAGAATATTAATTAGGAAAAATTCATTTATGACAAAAATTGTGATACTATTAATATCCTATTATTATAAGGAATTATAATATCTATTAATGAGAAGACGAATGGTTCAATTTTTAAAGCAGTAAGCGGATTATATTTCATTATTTTTCTAGGACTAATATGCCAATTAGGATAGGTTTAAAAACAAAAAAAAAGTAATTTTATTGGAATAGAATTTTAATGTATATAAATCTAAAGATAATACATTATTAACATGAAGGCAGACTATTTAAGTAAAATATTATTTTGCTTAACATTTGGAATTTTTTTTATCTAATTGTCATTTGTCAAAAAAAAAATTCTACTTTAAATATTCGATTCAAACAGAATAAAATTAATAAATATTAAAATTCCAATCTATTTATCCATACGAGAAAATAAATTTCTTTAGAATTAAAAGCTTTTATAAATATAAAGCTAAAAAAAAAAAATCGAGTCGAAAATAAATGAATATAATTAAATTTTAATTATATATTACCTTTAAAAAGTTAGAATTAGCTCTAATGGAATTTCATTTAGAGATAAGATAATTGAAAAAAATCACACTAAATAACAAAATTATCTTTATTTTCGAAAATTTAATATATTAAGAATTGAAATAAAAATTCACACTTGGATTTTCACATGCATAATCTGATATTGATAACACTAGCACAATATGCTGTGATTAGATTGGAACCGACATCGACTTCTCTCTCTATCTCCCCAGTCCCCATATTCAAAAACGGTCTTAAGACCACCATGATTTTTTTTTCTTTCTGATTTAGTCATCTTAGCATCGTTTCTCCCACGGGCCTTACTGATCTTCAAAGCTTCCAGAAACAATAAACGTCTTCAGGGTTTTCATACTCAACTCCCTTATTTTTTTCCATGCGAAAAAAGCAAAATGACGATTTTATGTTAATAGCAAGACCGCCCAGCCCCCCTCACTCCTTTCCCGTTCCCTTCTCGTTCACATTCTCGTTTCGTGATTATTTTTCCTTTTTTTTTTTTGCACTATCACCCATAATTATCTTTTGGAATTAAACAATGCATAAAGTAACAAAGGGAAATCTCTCAGCGAATTTAAATATATGATATTAATATTTTTCTCTCCGTCTGGTGGGATCCATAAAAAGACGACGAATCGTTTCATCTCTCAAAAGAGGAGGCGAGGAATCATAAAATAAACATTATCTAGGAATTAATTATTCTAATTTAGCATTAATATTAATCAACACTCATAGGTTTAAATTAAGTTGTTTTTATGAAATATGATTTATATAAATAAATAATACATAATTTTTCTTTAATATTCACTTTTATGAATAATTATCGTCTTTTGCACTTGGATTCTTCATAAGGGTCAGTGGCTCGCTTCCCGTCCTGAGTGATAAAATTTAATAATATTTAAATGATATTGGGTAGCAATTAATTTAAATAAAAATAGATTGGATCTAAATGGTGTCAGATTGCGAAAAAGACTATGAAAAAAGAAAAAAATTCTAGCAAAATTTTTAATCCGCTAATTATTTTTTTTTTTTTATTTTTTTTTTTATGTATTGAATTTTTTCCGTTTTTTTTTTTTACTATTATCAAATTTTCTCTTCTGGCCTTACTTTAACAATGATTTTTTTTTAAGTAATTACTTTTGTACCGGTTAAAATGTTTGAAAATTAAACTTTTAAATAATTTTTTCCTATGTATAATAGTTAGTAGTAATAAGACGAATAAGAAAAGTTAAAATTTTAGAGATTATAAATAAATGATAAATTTTAAAGTAGCATATTTTTAGGGATATACGAATAAATTGGCTACATTTTAAATGATTTTCTCTTTGGGGGAGACGATTTATTTTATACATTAACATTTTAATTACTTTTAAGAAGCGATATTATCAACTTTTTTAATCAAAATATATAATTAAATTTTTTAGTCATCTGAAGACCAAACTCATCTACTCTTGATTTATTTAAAACCACGCCAGATAGGTGGAGGGGTAAGGAACATTTTATTTCACATAATCATTCTTCTTTTAGTCCAGTCTAGGCGATCTTTATATTAGAGACTATGTTGAATTATTTTTTTATTCATTATTTCATAGAGTAAATTTACAATGAATTAAATTAATACATTTAAGGGCTATGCTTATGCCCTAAATCAGCCCTGATTAGTAGAAAGATGCTGCTGAGACTCTTAGCTTCGCTTCTCAGCTTTCTTTCTGAAATTGATAAATAAATACAAATTGAATATGTCCAAATTATTACATCTGCTGTGTTGATTGCGGCATATGATTACATCAACTTAAAGTCCTCATCAGTCGGGCAAAAGTCCTGACTTCCTTAATCCAGTCCACTACAACTTTCCTTTGGAGGTCTTGCACTTTCTTCCCCTCTACATTATCATCTTGGCAACTTGATGGGAGATATCCGGAAATACCTCCCGGGTATTGTTGTGATTTTTGTTCAATGACTTGTAAAAATCAAATTATATATCTATTTTTAAGAAATTAATAGAATTTTATGGATAATTAAAGTCTTATATATTTGCCTTTTCTGGTGAAAATATTGATACTCATATTTTTTTTATCTTTTTGGTTTCGGAGTCATTAGACATATTCGACAATTTCTAGAGATAGTATTATAGATTCCCAAACTTTTCCATTCGCTAAATGACTTATTTTATTGCGAACCGATAAATTAAAAAATTTAATATTTCGCAAGAACAATGTTTTTAAGCATCCAATAAAAGAAATAATAGAAGAAATTGAACAATTTCTCAAAATGACAAATATAAATGTCTGAACTTCATATAATTCCAACCTCCAAGACAGAAATTTTAAGATTTGTATTAGAAATGCTTTATTTTTTTTTTTATTATTGGCTTTGAACGTATTAACATTTTTTAAACTACTCTAACGATATTGATTAAATTGGTTGTACATTGTTCTATTAAGAGATGAATTAGGGAACGACTACCTAGTGGGCCATACGCAAAAAATCTGGCAGCACATCTTTCCTGACCTTAGGTAAGAGAAAGTTGTGCGATGTGCGTTTAATCACATCAGGTTTTTTATATGAATAATGAAAAGTTTTTTTCTTAGATTTATAAATGTATTTCTTCCTTGTCGAAACGCTTTTTTATTTTATATTTTAGAATTAAAAAAATCTTCAGGTAGTTTTTTAAATTTAAAATATAGTCTCGAAGAAGAATGCTCCTAATCAGGGTCGATGATCCTTCCAGATACCAATTTATCTCTAACTGACACACGATAAACAAAAAAAAGTCCTCGATAACAAGATCTGATATCCAAAAATGGCGATGTTCAAAAAAAAAAAATTCACGCAAATTTTTCTCGCAACACAAGAACAAAAGCTCTCGTTTTTTTTTTGTTTTTTTTTTGAGGGGGGGGGGGTCGCTAACCATTTCCTGCAAAAGAGATGAAGAGAGAGCTCTATTAATTAGGAAAAAATACTCGTTCTCCTTAACAAGCTTTAGCCATTTAGATACTTTTTGTCGTTTCTCTTCCCGTCGACTCGAGAAAACAAACAAGATGTTTTATTTTTAGAAGTTAATCTATGAATAAAGTTATTTAATATAAAATTTATATCATGCGTAAATTAAAAAAATAATATTTTTTAATATTAAAAAGAAAATGACCGTTTGAGTGGTTGTCTTTTATGACAAAAAGCTCTTTAAGAGAGAATATTTATTTATTATAAAATTAATTATATATACTATCTTTTTTATTTATATTTACTATTAAAAGATAAAAAACTTGGAAAATATTATATACCCTTTAAAACAAGTTTTTTTTCCATTTTCATGTTTTGAAAAGTTTTATTTAGTTGACCCTGAGGTATTACTAAATGTACACAAACAAAAGGCGTTAGAAAGGGATAACTCTTTTAAACATACTTAATTATAAATAAATGTTCAACTTTTTTCCACTCTAGAGTTTTGTTGATTAATCAAATGTCCGAAATTTATTTGGAGAAGAAATTAAATATAACAATTTATTTATTTCTTTTCGACATCTGAGGCCACAAACGATATACAATATATATTAATTACGATACATATTATCCAGGTATATTTATTTATCTCAATTGGTATCCAACTTGTATAAATAAATTTTCATGGGCTCCAAACCCACACCACTTGGCTTTTAAGGTTTTCAATACTGACAATGTCAATATCTTCAACCTCAGGAGGAAGGTGGGGGGGGGGGGGGGGGGTGATAAAAAAAT
>JAAAKE020087010.1:0-20495 GCA_010014785.2 Anisolabis maritima | reverse complement strand
TCCATATTCCAGATTAAAATTATAGAAAATAATTCAAGTGTTTGTTGTTTCCGTGTTCTTTTTTCGTTTGGGTCGCGTGAGTTAGAGAAAGAAAAAAATAACCTTAAAAGCCAATGGTGTGGATTTGGCAGCATTTCTTTCTTTCAATTGGATACCAATTGGTAGAAATAATGTTTGAATAATTTGTATTGTATATATATATATATATATAAAATATTAAACTCTATTTGGTCTGAGAGGCTGAAAAGAAAAAAAAATAATTTTTCAGTTTATTATTAAATATAAAATGTTCTAGAGATAATCATAAATTAAAAAAAAAGATACGGTATTTAATTTAAGTCCTTAGTTGTGATTTAAATAGCTACGTGGTGGTTATTTTGTGAGAAAAAAATCTCGAAGAAGTGAGGCAATTTTGTTTTGTGTTTTAGCAGGGTGATGGTTGTTTGATTATCCGGCAACGCAACGCAACGCAACGCAAAGGAACGCGGCAGAGCCAAGCTGGATGGTGTCTGTCCTCTACTCAGGTGAGGCCAAGTTCCCACTGGCGGATGCCGAGTTCCATGGTGACCCCAAGGCCCTGGAGGTCGAGCCGATCTGCATAGAAGAAGGAGACACAAAACAACCATTCCTCACGTCCTTCTCCTCCTCCTCTTCTTCCTCCTCATCAGATCCGATCAACAAAAGAAATAATTCAATGATCATTTGGTAATGACACCATCCTGGATTCGTACAAATCACATACATGTCATACATTAGTTCCCACAAATCAAAAAAAAAAAAAAAAGGAATAATATTTACGTTTAAACAATATTAAATATTTTCTATTCTGGTTTTTTTTTTTTTTTTATTCAGTTTTATTATCTATTTTTTTCATAAGTAAATTATAAATAAGTAAATTAATCTATTGTTTTATATAATGACTTTTTATAAATAAATACCGTCAAATTTGCTCCATGATAAACTGACATCATGCATATAAAATATGTTATTATGAAAAAATTGGTATGATCAGAATATGTCAACCTGGGACCTCCACTTAATATATATATTTTTATTGGCTAAAGGTTAAGAGCCATCAAGCCATTTTTCTAAATTAATTCATGCTTTATACTATAAAGTAAATCATATACATGTACAAAATATAGGGATTTAATTACAGTTAAACTTTTGAAACAAGAGAAAATATAAAAAATTTTTATTGGTCTAACTTTATCAAACAAAACTCAATTTGTAAATACGAAATTTTTTACATATTTTAATATGTAAATGCAATAATATAATATAGAAGAAATTTCCATATTGGAAGAAAAATTAATAATAAGGTTTCTTCTATTATGTTAGAAACTATCATTTGATAATTCAAAGGTGAGGTGAGGGATGCAATGAAAGAATTTATTTAAAGAGAGTAAAATTATTTCACTAAAATTGTTTTTATTATTTAAATTTATGCTGTGTTCTATGAGAGGGATATTAAGAGTATTAGAAATGTTTTTGACCCCATCTTGACTGTCATATTCGCTTTTGACTACAATATTTCAAAGGGTTATCATTTTTTTTTTTTTTTGTATTAAAGTTTTTATTATTTTTATTTGCTGGGGAATCCACTCTAAATTTTCATTCGATGCCTTAAAATAAGGCGGTCATTATTATATTATACAATACATTACATACAGTTGACAAAACTCATATTTCTGAAAATCACTTTTATCACATCTTAATAACTAATTTGTTAAATTTCATTACATTAAAAAAGGTTAATTATTTAAAAAATAAAGAGTTTAAATCAAATCTAAGTTTGACAAATCAAAATAAAAAATTTAAGAGTTAAATAATAAATAATTTAATATTTATATGGAAGATTTAAGTAAATAATAAAAATTTTATTTTAGTACATATCATATCTCCAAGATGGCAGCACATCATAGTCAAGAGATTTGAAAAGGAAAGAACATTTTTATTATTATTGTTGTTCAATAATAATATTATTTTAATTCTTTTATTTATTATTCATGAGAAAAAAAATAATTGTTTTGTGAAGTTAATAAAGTTGTTAGAAAGTCAGTGAGTGGCTGAGATGATATCCAGGCAAATTTATTATTTGTTCGAGTCACAGAATAAGGTAGGTAATCTTGAGATTGATTGATAAATTTAAGCATTCTATAATAAAATGTTCGGGTCATAGAAAATAGCAACAGCGCCAACTTATTTTGGGCTCTAATTTACTATCGCGCTACTTATTTCCACAGATGTATTTTTTTTAGTGAAATTTTAAATAAAAAATTAAAATTATTTTACCATCCTTGTTTTTTGCATTCAATTTTGCAAAATTTTTTGTTAATTTTTTAAAAATCTAGTGTAGAAGCTAAATCGTGTTCGAATGGAAGTGTTGTCAAATATTTTTGACAATGTTAAATGAAACTACGTTTTTCACTTGCTACTGTACTAATCTGTAAGTGTCTGGGGTATTCATAGTGCAATAAAAACCTTGGTTATCGCTTGCAGTCGACAACAGTTTTTGTTGTATTTTGGTACCACTTTTTGTAGTTCATCTGAGATGTCAAAATCTTTTTGTTAGTAAAATGAATATTACGTTATTTTTTCGGAGATATTATATAAATCATAATGAAATTCAAATAAAAATAAGGAAATTCATACGTGAAAATTCCAAGAATTATCTACATTTAATGTTTATAAGTGAGATATAGGTGGGCAGATCAATTTGTGTAAGGGTTCGGAGAAAAAGAAACTAGCCGCTTGTCTCAGGTCCCTCCCTATACACCACTTTATTAAGCAAATATTTCGGCCAGCATTACGTCGGCCATCCTCAGTGCCACAATGTGATCATTTTAGCGCGCCCGTTAGATATATAAAATATTCTTGGAGAGGTAAGGAACATCTACACAATGAAAGGATTCGATAGCAAGTGCTAATGCTGGCCGAAATATTCGGTGGCATAGAAAACTATAGATATTATATGTATTTTAAAATGAGATGAATAAACGGGGGTCTGGGTTGGCTTTTGGTCTCTCATATATAGGAAAATTATACTATGTGCTGTCACCCAGATATTTTGGTCCATGATGTGTCAGTACAAGTCATCGCCATCGTTTAGAGATCCTCGTAAATATGTAAACTAGAACAAAAACATTATATTGCGAATTAATTTGTTACAAAATTCTGTTGTGCTTTGCAAAACTTCTATCTCAGAGGCGTACCCCCTATTGATCAATGGCATAGAAAAAGTAGCAAAATAAGAATACCGAATTAATTAACTTGGCATCAAATTTGACTATGTCGCACCCTTGATTCTAATTCTAATTTATTTTGTACTTTAAATTCAATATTACAATCAATTACGTATTTCGCTATATTTATATCTAATATTAACTGAGTTCTAATGCTGAATACAAGTAACCATTTATAAAACTTATTTCCCTTTAGAAGCATATGTTAATTTTAATATTTATTACATACATGTAAATAGATAACACATTTATATGTATTTAATTACAAAAAACGAAGTGTCATTACCTCTTGTGAATATTGAATTTTTACTGTAGGTTATATGGATATAAAAACTTTGTATCCTATGAAATATGTAAACAAAAAATATCAGATGAGTATCTATCATAAATATGTATCTGAAATTATATACTTATCTTTTTTGAAATGTGGAGATAGTTAAAATAAAACGGATAAAGAATATAACTAAAACTAGTAAAAAAAAACACTACAAAAATAAAAAATTTGGAGTATATACAGCTGGTGTAGCGGTGTGAGCGACTGGGTTGCGCAGAAACGTCATTTCCAGCATGGAATTTGCGAGATATCCCTGGGGTTTGTCTCTTGCAATGAACGCAGATCCTTTGTCATCAGTTGCGCTATGCGAGTCCAGTGGTTTCTTCATATAACAGGGATTTTCTACTCTATGTGGGACTATTTTCAAAGCTCCCCTTCATATATTTATATATATATATATATATATATATGTTCTGGAAGCGTTTGGATATATATGGAATAATGTTTTCACGGGTGGTCCGCAACAATCTCAACCATCAATGCAGCCAACCCGTAAAAACATTATTTCACAAAAATATATATATATACTTTTATAAGAGGTAATGCATATAATTTGAAAGAAACTGTTTATCGATGGTTTGTCGACTTCAATCGTCGGTTAAGGACGAATTTCGTGAAGGTTGTCCAAAATCGGTTGTTGTTCCGGGAAATCTTGATGCGTAAAATACTGCAAGATCGTCATGTGACTTATGAGGTATCTTTGGGCATTAGTGGGACCAGCATACATTCAATATTGCATAAATATTTGGCCGTAAAAAAGAAAATGATTTGTTTTTGATCTCAAATCCCGAAATATATAAGGCAACCCTTGTACTCAGTTAATCGAAAAATTGTATATAAAGTACCCTTTAATGATATGATAGACCTATAATAATCAGTGCTCACATGCAACCAGGAAGAACAGGTGTAAGAGAGAGTGAAGTCTTTTAATATGTGTTATTGAAGTTTGGAGATTGGAAAAGAGTAGCAAGGAGGTTAAGAGGTCACGGGGATAAAGGAAGACTGGAATTGACTAGTCGCGAGTTTAACGACATGTGGATGTTGGAACAATCACTTCCTTGTATTGTGGACAATCGTCGCTTTGGGAGGAATGATACTAATAGATAAGTACCTACCGGTTATAGCCGATAATTGTTTTTTTTTTTAATCTAATAACCGAGGAAAATTGGCTTTGGAAGAGAAACGAATTTAAGAAATCTGTTAGTAATGTCAGTGTCAGTATTCAGTGGGTGGTGGTTTTTTTTTATAAATGAATGTTATCACTGTTAAGTAACAAAAGCGGATACGTACTATTTGCCCGTTTCCTAGATTTTTAAGAATGAATAAAAATTTTGTTACTTTTATGAGTTTGAATTTTTTCTTATTGAAAGGTCATAATTGTTGACTGAATCAGACTATCAGTATCAGTGAGGTGTAGGTGTATTTAAAAAAATAAAAGTTGGAACTTTGAAGCAGTGTAATTTTTTTTCGGACACATGTAGAACGTGAAATCAGAGTTTTTTTTTTAATCAGTTGGATACCATGATAAAAAACCTGTTATTTCAATAACCGGAGGGGAAGTTAATTTTGCATTAACCCTAACCTTAAGTGGTCGGATATTCTATTATTAGTTAGGATTTTATATATTTTGATAATTTATATACAAATGTCATGTGTAGCTTAATATATAAAATCCTAACTAATAATAGATCAAGACAGAGTTTAACGTAAAATCATGCAATTTTAAATTTATATTTCGTTCATGACCTACCCTTTGGGATTTTTATATATTTCAATATTAAGGGGTACTTTATTTGAAGTTTTTATAATTTTTTTTAATTTGTCCTACATTTTATATATAATTATTTTTTAATTAATAATGAAATATTAATATTAATACTTATATTTTATTTATTTGAATTAATTTTTAAATTTCTTTTTTTTTAGACTGATCAATTTCATTTATTTAGAGTATAATTCCTAGAAAAAATTAACACTTGAATGGGACAACTAAATCATAAATCGACCATTTTGAATTCAAATTCATTCTATTACAAAAAGAAGACGAATAAATACTTTTTACAGAATAAAAATAAATAATATAAACTCACACTCTAAGATATTTGAATTATAGATTCAAAAATTTTTATTTTTTTTAACATTTTCATCTTAAAAAAATCTTAATGTAATCTCTTTGCAACTCCAAATTAACTGATGTCTCATTCAAGTGGAAACGTTTTGAATTTTTATTTCCATCATTTGACTGCTTTTCCTCCCTTCTCTGTATCAAATGAATTCAACAGTCACGTCTAAATTAATTAATTGTATGTTTGAGGTTTATCATGTATTTTAACTGTTAATGTAATTAATTACAAGTCATTTTTTTATGTTTAATGTTCATTGTGAATTTTTATATGTTTAATCTTATATGATGTCTTTTTTCTGACTTTGATACATTTCTACGGTATGGTTTCCATCAGTCAAAAGCTCTTTCAAAATGTCAAGCAAATTTTTGTATTTGGCCTCAAGGTCAGTCTACTTAACATCCTCTTATAATTCGTCTTTGATAATTTAAATATTAACATTCTCCCTTCAAATCATAATTATTTGTCAAAACTTTGTTGTATTTTGAAAAAGCAAAATAATTTACCATTGCATTTAAATAAATAAGGACGGAGTCTATATGGCCTCAGATGCCGAAAGACAAAAAAACCATTTAAATATTCTCAACAAAGAATTGCAAGTAACAAATAAACTTATAAAGGAAATGTATTCTTCGATTAAAGCTTTTAAAATTAAAACTCAAATTAAAGAAAAAAATTGAATATTTTGAATCCGGCTAAATTATTTAAAATGAAAATATATCATTGTTACACAAGAAAGATTTGGAATCCAAACTCATTATTTTCTACTTTTTTTTATTTTTTACTTTTTAAAACAGAGAAGACATGAGTAAATCTTCAAATTGGCTAAATGATTTAAACATTTAAAACAAAATTTTGAAGGTAATAATTTGGCAAATTTTTATTCGAATTTTTCAAAGGACAAATAAATCTATATTTTGAATTAAGAAATTTTGCATTGAAAATAATTTCACTGTTTGGAAGCACATATTTGTGAACAATTCTTTGCACAAATAAAAATTAATAAATCCAAAAGAGTAATCGGTTTGGAAGAACATTTTCAAAAGCTAATGCAGATTGTTTCCAGTGATTTGTCTCCTAGGCTATATAATAAAATTAGTCAAATTCACATCGTCATCAGGCTTCAAGTAGCAGTCAAAAAGAAAAAATATATAAACTGTAGGGAAAAGGAGAAAAAAACAGGTATTTTCAGAAATAAATTTTTTTATGGACTATAATCTTAATAATGTTCATTAATTAAAACAATAGACCATATAAAAATATATTTTCACTGAGGATGAATTGCGTTGGCATTTCGAAATATTTATTTCTTTGTACTGAAAGCAGCTGGTTTTTCCCCATTTCCTATAACAATTGAATAAGTAATAAATAAATATTTCCGTTTATTTAGGAATTTCATTTTAAAATATTTCCCTTCTGAATTGAATGCACGTCTTTTGAGTTTGAGACTATTGCTTTAAAGGATTCCAATTTCGATATAATTATTATACTAATACTGAGTTAAAAATATTTCTCCGTCAAAAAAGACAAAGATTAGGCACATAAAATGATAAAAGTTGATAAGAGAGATTTTATTTTTATTTGATTTGATTATTAGGCTATAAAATTTTAGGCATGATGAGAGAACACCCTTCCCTAGAAAGAGTCAGTGTTCAAAAAAGACAAATATAAAATTATTTATTTTAAATGAAAATTTAAAATTGGACTGATGTGGCAAAAAAAAACTCTTAAGACTTGATCTGTTGAGTCAACTATCAACCATTTAGAAGAAAATTTTATTTTTCCGAGAATACCTATGATTATTTATAATTGCAATCCGGAACGTTTTGCACATGGGGCAGGAAGGCCCCACGGCTCCAGGGGGCGCCAAAAGGCCTAAATACTCATATCTAAATAAAATAAAAATATATATAAATTAAAAAACGCTTTTATTTAAAAATGCATTAAAAAAGGGGAGTCTGCATAAGGAAACTTTCACTTAAACCGATTGGCTAAAAAGAAAAAGAAAAACAGTTTACTTTTTTACAACATCAATCCAATTTTGACAAATGTTTAAAAAATGATTAATAGAGAAAAATATGAATAATTATAATACTAAATGTATATTTATATAATATATTGTTGTAGTTGATATTTTATAATAAAACCTTTACCAAGAAAAAAAAATATAAAATATGACGACCTGTACCGAGTAGAGAATACATTAAAATAAAATAAAAAATATTATATACATAATTATACGGAGGGGGGTTCAAATTAAAAAAAATTAAATTACCATCAATATCACACTTGAGAGAGAGAGAGAGAGAGAGATGGAGATATATACGTAATCAACATCTGGTCCAGTGATAATGAAAACTTTTCTCCAAGCATTTACGCTGAGTATGATATATATATATCTATTATTATTTATTTATTAATCTAGCCCTCGTTTCAATTTTATCAAAATTCCTAAAAATTTTATTTTATTTTGTACTTTAATAATAAAATTTTATAAATTCCCATTACCTATCTACTTTTAATTTATTTATGTATTTATTATTTATAACAGTCAATTTAATATATTTTACTATCTAACTATATAAAAAATTATTCATAGTAAAAATAAATACAATATTAATTTATTTATGATTTTAATATTACACTCTTAAAAAAAATAAGAAATTTTTTATATGAAAAAAAAAAAAAAAATAATAAATTTTTCCGAATTTATATTTGCGTTTTTCGTAAATATATTTAAATTCTATATTTCTAATATTTTTTTAAAATTTATTATTAAAAAAAATCTCAGATTTGAAATCTAAGATACAAAAAAAAAAGCATTTATAATAATAAATAAATTGTAAATAAATGTTCGTTTTATACTAAATAATAATAGATTATAATCATTCGTATTCTAGGAGCTCTTTATGGTAGAAAAGTAAATATCTGAAAAGAAAAAAAGCAATTCAAATTGATTAATCATAAAAAATAGCTATAAATGCTAGCATGCAAAATTGTCTCTCAATCTAAACAATTCCGATTGTGCAAAATGCTCTATTTTCAGGCTAGATATTGAATGTTGGTTTTGATTTGGTCAAACTACTCTTTAGGGCCGAATTGATTATTATAAATCTTTCCTCCAATCATATTTAAATGTAATGCCTATATTAAAGGTATCGTAAATATATATTCTAAATCTTTTAAAGTCTATATGGCCATAGATGCCGAAAAGACTAAGAAAAAAAATATTTAGAAGTTCTTAAAAATTGTCAAAAAAAAAATTGCTAAAACCTGCCATCATCTTTTCGAAAAAATAAGAGCTCTGACAATGCCTCCCAAATATTTAGGTGCTCAGATGCAGCCTAGGAACATTATAACACAATAGTCCCTATACAATGTCACGAGAATTTGTCTAGGTGTGTACTAGGCCTTAAATTTTGTTAAAATCCGGTAGCCCAAAGTTTGTGAGAAAAGTCATTCAGATAGAGAGATCTTTTTTATGGACTCAACATATCTCAAAAGGAATATTTCCCTTGAAATTTCAAAATCGAATTTCTTTTCCTTATAAGTAGTGACGGAAGAGAGGATAAATAAAAAAGACACTAGCAAAAAGGATAAAACGAAGTAGTTTGGTGAATTAATACCAACCAGCCAGTACCGCCCCTAGGGGTGGGCAATTGATCCGGGCCCCCGCTCTTCCAGTGGTCTCGCGCTTAATTTAATTTCGATGTTTTAATATAATTATAAAATAAAAAGATATTTTTTTTTTACAAAAAAATAATTATAACTAGATATCTTATTTTTCGGCAGATTACTATAGTTTTATTATCTCACAATTATTATTTGTAGATATTTCGAATAATGCCGTTCATCCCATACATTTAAATTAAATTAAGTGTGGCGTGGATATTGTTTATTGAGCTGTCAAAAAAAAAAAGCATCCTCAAGTGTGAATGGCTTCTCAATCATTTTTTAACAATAAACAAGGTCCACTCAATTTAATTTAAATGTACTGAGGATGAACAGCATTATGCCATTCGAAATATCAACAAAAATAATCAAGTAGTTCTGGGAAAGCATCGCTGGTCTTTTCTTTATAACAACTAAAAAACCAACCCAGCTTATGAGTGTTCATAATAAAACAAATTCACCAATCAGGCTAGAAAATGGCGTCAAAATTGGAATATATTAAAATTAGAAAGCTATTTCTGAAAATTCCCCATCCCTCTGATTTGGGCAAGGTATTCAAAATGACGTCCAAAGTTAGCGCGTTAGCTTTTCAGTTTTTCCTTCACAACTTCTTTGCTGTTTGTCCTATAAGCGTAACCATCCAAAAACATAACTATTTGTAATTTATTATTTCACAATATTGACTTCTTTATAAATTTTCGAGAAACCAATAAAAATTAAAAAAACTGATTTTTTAAAATTTGATATTTATTGCGCTAATACTTTATTTTTTCGGATAATTTTATTCATAGCTTTCTCATTTTTGGACGGATTTTAATTATTTAGCGCTCAAACTATATTAGATTTTCTAAAACGTTTATATTGAAATGTTTTTGCACTTATTTTGATATTAAAATATGCTAAGAAGAAAAACAAAATTACAAAAATCAATTTTTTTGAAAAAAATGTCTTTTCTGTTCATTTTTTGAAAATTTATTTCATTTTATTTATAATTTAAGAAATAAAAATTATGGAGTATTAAATTACTAACAGTTTGATATGTCTCTGAAGGCTATAGGATAAATACAGTTTACGAGGTTATGAAGGAATAACTGAAAAAATGACCCTCTAACTTCGGTTACCATTTGTCTATTTTCATCAGAATGATGGCCCCAGAAGTAGCTAAATGTACCCTCTCCATTTTACGATGGAAATTTTTTGGTGGGGCCATCATTCTGATGAAAATAGACAATACATGTAAAGGTCTGGTAGCTGAAAAATGCTTCATTAAGACCTAGGCCATAGAGTTCTCAACTATCCGACCGATTGCATAGGACTTAGTAATTGTTATATGTCTATTTTACAAAAATCTGATGGTCAGATTACATAAAAAATTGAAATATTCACTTGACCCATTTATAATATCTTGCAAAAGAATAGAAAATTATAAAATGTAAAAACTTTCTAAATAATATCATGTTTATATAAAAATAATTTTCTTGGGGTCAAAGAAAAGATTTACTTAATAAAAAAATTCGGCTTTTGATATTTATATTTGTATTATCAGCGGTCAGCGATCTCATCAAGATCGTTGATTGCCAATATTTATTTATTTTATTTGCTTGTAATTGATAAATAATTTTTATTCATTCTGAAGACTTCGCCATATCAGTGCTGATGAGCTTTAATTTATCTTTATATAAACTTTATATATGTTATATATATTTTTGTGTATTAAAATATACAACAACTCTATCTGCGATTTTATTGACTTATACACTGAATCTGCATCTACTGTAAGTGATTATTTCAAATTTATTTTGTAAAGTTATTGTTTTTTATTTTGTTGCTCATTTCAGCTCTAGTGACTGATGATGGATGGCATTATCTAATTAAAACCGAAACATCTCACATTTTGGTAGTGCATTTCGATAGAGGCTACCCTTTTGGATGATTTCCTCCTTTTTCACATCTCATATATAATTTAATATAGGCTAAATATGAATAGGTAAGAAGAGAAAGTAATATTAAAATAAATACCCTTCACTATTGAGAACGTCCTCAAGACTGGTTTTCTGAATTTCATCATCATTGCATTTAAACCAATTGTTCCGTTGCTGCCTAATATAGGATGTGTAATGACCACCATTTAGAGAACCTGAATGTTTGACCATGGCGAACAGCGAATACCTAGATAACAACAAATAAATTAGTAATAAAATAATTTTAAATCATGCGTTTTGTTAGCTCTATTTATAATGTGTAAGATTTTACATTAGAGTCAGTCTTTAGATTCGGTTCTGAGCGATACAATTTACCTAAATTATATTGACACCCAATTAATGGACGGACTCTAAATGGCTTCAAATGCCGAAAGAGTTAAAATAAAAACATTAAACATTTCTACTGGTATATCACAATCTTGGCAGCTACAGATTATAGTTAAAATATAAAATCAGATCACATTCTATTCAAATGAATAAATACAATTAATAAGTGTATTATATTTAGGTCAGTCATGTGTCTTCATTCTGAAGACTTCGCCATATCGGAGCTGATGAGCATTATTTTATTCCATATACACTTTATATATGTTATATATATTTTTGTGTATTGAAATATCAACTCTATCTGCGATATATTTGTTTTATACATTAAATCTGCATATACTGCAAGCGATTATTTTAAATTTATTTTGTAAAGTCGTTGTTTTTTATTTTGTTGCTCAATTCAGCTCTAGTGACTGATGTCTGACTGATGACAACAATGAAAAAAGAATAAATAATTGTATAATTTAGAAAATAGCCGGCGGACCTGGCGGGAAAGAAGAGCAACAGCTAGCGAGATTATTACCAATAAGCAAGCACTGTGAAACCTCCAAAAACAAGAGTGCTAAACGTCCGCCAGAAGCCATTGGTACTATTTTCCAATGAAATATATTTAATTAAAATTACTTTGTGATTATATTTTTGCTGGTGGATTAAGGAATATTTTCAATGTAATCATGACTACGTCAAGTCCGCTAAAAGTCAATATACTAATCTCTAATTCAAATGAATTACTCATTATTGAAATATATTTAATTTAAAAGTCAAAATAACCTCAGTAGTCAAAATTGACTTAAAATTGAAAAAAGAAAATAAATGCTCTAATGCCCACTTTCTGATTCTGTGGCCAAACGGTTAGAATTATTGACATTGTCAATATGGATAATTTTAAAAGGCAAGAGAATGTTGGTTCGGATTTATTTTTCATCAATTGGATATCAATTGATAATAATAAATATTCCTGGATAGTTTATACCGTAATATATATATATATATATATATGTATATACTATTTTCATAAAGTAATGTTTCTCAACCTGTGGAGCGCGAAGACTTGCAAAAAATAAAATTAATTAACCAAAATAAGAAAAGGAAGAAGAAAGATCAGAATCCATTATTATATATGCGTTTTCAAATTAGAGACAACTCTGGGTTATCTTTTAATAATTATTTTGTCAAAATAACTCAATATTAAGACTTGGGTTGTCTAGAGTTTCTCGAACTATAAATGGCGTTCTCTCCCTAAGGGTGTGAAGTGTTCAAAATCAAAGCGCAAAAGGACATTGAATTTGGGATGCAAAAACAAGGGTTTGAATAATGAGATTCTGCAAAAAAGAAAGTCTGAGTAAAAAAAGAAAGAAAACATTGAAAAGAAAAAAATTTTGTTACTTCAACAATGTAAATATTATATATAGCTGGAGTAGGCGAATCTTGAATGAAGGTGAAGAAATAAAAGAAAAGCGCTCTTTATCCTGGCCTTCTATACATACATTTCGGACTTGATTAAGGCCATCTTCAGAGCTCGAGATTATTACAATAATTAATGAGTATTTAATTAAAATTGTGATTCTATATACGCCCTAAAATTCTCAGAATGGACTTAATTAGAATTCCAGAATAATGCATAGAATGACAGAATAAAAAGAACGTTTTAATATTTGCCTTTTCCCTTTGGTGGGCAAAAAGAGGGAAGGAGGGGGAGTATGAATGTAAATTTGGCAACTGAATCTTGTTTATTATCAAATACAGAATTTAAAAATATTTACTAATGGAAAATAAAGCTAGCATTGAATCTCCATCAAATATCCTTTAGTGCGCAAATATTTCGATGTACATGGCGGACAAAGCTCAACTCTTTCATCCTAACACGCATTGAAGAATCTTCTTCAGTGAAGATCATGTCTGTCATGTACATCGAAATATTTGCGCAAAGAAAGATATTAGGTGGAGCGATTCACTGCTAGCTTTATTTTTCATTAGTTAACAAAAACATAAGCCAGCTTCTTTTCCTTATTCTTAAAAATTTTTTCATTTTGATACTATGGCTACAAGTCCTATCTTCTATGGGATTCTTAAAATCTCAATTTGAAGAGTCCATACGATTTTAAGGTAGAAAATGATTAATACATCTTAAAGCTTTATAATTTATAATTTATTATACATTTATTTATTTAGGAGCCAATTTAATAGAAATTCATCAAAACTAAAAACGTAAATCAGTAAACTAGAAGTACTATATGGCCGATTTTATTGAAAAGCTTCTAGACGCCCCGGCGTAGGTACCTAGTTTAAATATCAATTTTTTTGTTTGCAAGATATTTTGTTCACAGGTACAGACACAAACACACACATTATTGGTGAGACCCACTTTTTCAGATTCAGGGGGCCTTATGCATTTCTGAATTTTTTTGAGATCGCAATTCTTTCTCTAATAATATTTCAGATATAGTCAAAGATATATATATGCTACTTCATTAATAGAATAAAAAATAATCTTTTTACCTATTTTCCGTAGTTGGATGACCATTAATTCCATTTGGGCCATGATGATTATTGATATTTTGACTATTTGACATGAAAGGTGTCATATCTAAATGCTCTGGAAATGAACAATAAGTAGAAATTTTTTGTTCAAATTTCAGGGAATGTTCAAAACGCTGAAAAGAAAAGAAAAAAGAAAATTTAATACTAGAAATTTAAAAAAGTTTTCTAAGTTCAAAATGTTCATTGAGTTATATAATTAAGTCTCATTCATGCAGAGAGCCGGTCAAGTGAAAGGGTCCGGACGCCCAAATGAAAAAATAAATAATTATAAAATAAAAAATTAGTATTAATGTAAACAGTAAGTCCTCCGCAGGAGATTGCTATATGCATATGAGGAAGGGATAGAAATAGTGAGTAGTAAAGGAAGGTAGGCATTGCAAATATAGATATGTATATATACATAAATATACATATAAAATATAAAAAATTAATATAACTAATCAAATTTTGTGCCAACCATACCTACATCCTCCACTACAAGTTTCCTCATATATGTATATATATATACAAAATTTGATTAGTTATATTAATTTTTTATATTTTATATGTATATTTATGTATATATACATATCTATATTTGCAATGCCTTTACTCATCTTACTTTCTAGATCCCTTCGTCATATACATATAGGACTGTTATGCAGGAGGACGAGCTAGCCACATTATATATACACTCAGTTTTGTTTTTACATAAATTATTTTTACATGAATACTAATTTAAAATTTTTTTCTCTTTTCACCAGTTGTTAACACAATCGGCCCAAATTTTAACGAAAAAAATGGCTGGCAAAATGTAGAAATTTCTCTAAAAATTTATTAAAATTTTGAAGAAATTATAAAATGTATAAATAAAAAACAATTTTTATAGCTTACAATTCTTTTTTGCTTTTTTTAGCATTCGAAATTTTGTTTTTGTGAATAATCTTTTGTTTATTGGGTAGTTTTTTTATTTTTTATACTTTTGAGTTTTGAAGTCTTGCAGCGCCTCCGACGCTCAGCACCGTCGCACCACACGACTTTGCACTTATACATCGCGCGGGATTGATTATATAAACCCAATATAATCTGATGTTATTCTAACTAAATTTTTTAATTTGAATTATTTGTGATGATTTCTTAGGAAAGAATAGAACTAATCTTTAATTTTTCCATTATATTTTTTTAGGGGCCCCATCTAGGTGTAAAAACAAATTTGAGTCTATATAGGCCTATATATATATTTCTTTTTTGGAGAAGGCCCCAAAAAGATATTTACATCCATGCTTCGAATTATAGTTGACAGACCTTGTTTATGCATTATTTTCTAAAAATTTCACTTGAATTTCCTTTTAAAAATATCAAAAAAATCAAGTAGCAGATGTGTCTTAATTATATAGGGTGATTGAAAAGTAACTCCCTATTTATAATCCATTCTTTAGTATATGTTCCTTAATATATGGCAATTAAATCTGTGTTGTTTTTTTTTAGAGCGGATATTTTGTTTGAAAATTCGAAGCCCTATAAAGATGTCTGGACGTTTAACTCTAAAAGAGCGTGTCCAGCTAGCGGCACTCTACGAAGTTTGGAAATCAGTTGTTCAAGTGGAAAGATGGACATCACGCAAAACTCATTGCTATATGTCCTTGCTGCTTTTGGAATGGACTTTTTTGGGCTATGAGTAAACATTTCTTGAAATGCTTTCACTACCTCTGGGTCACTAAAATTGGAAGCGCGACCGTTTCTTTGATCCTGTAGCAATGAGTTTTGCATGTCTTCCTTTGATGGTTCTCCACCATCTTTTGCACTTTATTTCCAAACACCCTGTATATTGAACTTGATTTGGGGCGTATTAAGCTTAAAGCTTTAACTGTGTATATTTTGATTTCATGCAAATTTTTTAACCGAAAGAAATGGGTATTTGAGAAATATGAAAGCTTTAACCAAATCAAAATAATTTTTGAATAAAAAGCCAGCAATTCCACTCTTTCACTTGTTAGCAACCCCTCCCCCTCTTCCTTTTTCTTATACAACCTCCTTACTAGATTGACGCCAATTACTCAGGAAATGGTTCAAATATGAAAAAAGGATTCGAGAATTTGAATCTGACATTGTAAACCCACCAGATGTGAGGTTGGATCCGATGGAAATTTATTTAAAACAATTGGTAGAAATAAATATGCCTATATGTATCGTAAATAATGTATAGTTAAAATTTTCTAGTCTATTTGGCCTCAGATGCCAAAAAGACTTTCTGCTTATTTTTGTTTTTCTTATTAATTTCTGAATCATTGTCCATCATTCAAAATTTTAAGCTTTTTATTCTCAATTAATTCCATTAAGGAATGGCAGCTGGGTTTTTTTGATCACATCCCCAAGCAGAGCGCCAATCACTTTAAGGTTATTTAATATCTAATTCCATTGAAAGTCAAATACGAGAGAATCAAAAGAAAATATTTGTAATTAATTTTTGCCTCAAATATCAAAATAGAAATAGTTAAAAGTTAACAGTGAAGTCAATAAAATAAATATCGCCTAAATTAACATCAAAACAAAAAAAAACTGAATTTGTTTGGTCAATGGTCGCGGAATTGAACTTAATTTTAAATATCAACTTTTTTCTCTAATGAAGAATTTGTCCCAAATTTAAAAAGAATGTCAAACATACCTTGAGATGAAAACAAAGGACGACAGGCAATTTTTTCATAGAAAATTGTTTTGTAGACTCTTGATAACTTTGGCAATTGCTACATTCAATTTTCTCATTAGAGCCTAAATGTTCAGTTCGTGTAAAACGTTCAAGGCAATCGATTAGTGAGATTTGCGAAGTATTCTTGGCCGTATCATTCAGAGCATTATTACTAACACGGTCACTCACACTATTGGTTGTAACGGAAGGGGAGGTAGTAGAAGTGTCTATAGGAACAGAACCACTCATCGCCGAGGCTGACGTCGGTGCACTCGATGATGATGAGGACGAAGACGTTAGTGAGGATGATGACGAAGACGATGATGACGATGATTGTGTTGGAGCCACAGATGATGAATTCGTATGATTGTTATGGACGTGTGATTGAACAAGATCTAATTGAATTTCCCAGAATGCCTCATAGGTAGTCGAGATCCCGTTACACGATTGACACACAACATCTGATTGAAAGTTTCCATTGAAAATTTGATGTATGATACAATTGCATGTCATATTTTCATTCAACGGGTCGGCGGTGCAATGCTTATGTAATAAATTTAAAGTGGCTATATAAAATTCATGAGCGTCGTGTTGTTCAGAGCCGATGAAATAATCTTCATAAGTCCATATGAGATGAAGAAGTCGATGGAGTATTAACGGAGATCGATCACCCGAATAAAACTAGAAAGTATACAAAATAGTTGGGAAATAAAAAATGTAATTGTTTTTATATAACATGTTATGAAATTAAAGTTTTCAAATTCAGTCGATAGCGCTTTAAAGAATTTGTGAAAAAGGTCAAAAAGTTGAAAAAGGACCTCCAGCACATTATGGGGATTAAAAGTGTTAAAAAGAGAAAAAGCTGAGGATCAGATTCAATATTAACTGGGAAAAGATGAAAACATATTTCAATGACCCCGCTATAATTTTTCCCCAAGGCCCCAAAAAGATTTCAGTTGGCACTTTTTACGAGGAAGAATAATTTATGGTTGTGAGTATTTTTGTTTTTTGATGGTATCAGGCGGCTGAACCCGAGAGCTCCACTTCTTTGAAGGAGTTCTGATGCCTTCTGCCTGATACTACCAATAAACAAAAATACTCACAACCATCTAAAATAATTAAACAGCCAGCACTGAACTTCTTGACATACGAATGGAGCATATATTGAAGAATATTTTCAAATTAAAAAATAATTGTTTGTTTTATGTATTTTTATCATTTTATTCAATTTACTTACCTCTTGAAAAAGTCTTGAGAATTCACAAAATAAACATTTATCTGGCTCACTAGAAAATCGACAATAATGATTCTTATCTGATAAAAAGTAGTCTCTTAATAGTGGTGTATGTGTAAAAATTTGAATGATTGAATTAAAATAACATGTATTTCCTAAATTCGCTAGCCCTCGTAGACCTGAAACAAAAAGGGTTTTTGAATAATAAATTTTGGGTGAGTTTGTAGGGGGGCCGGAAGATTCTTTGAATTGAAGAAAGAGACCATTTCTAAACCCATGGCGTATCTAGAATTTTTTCTTCGCATTTGCTTTTCTATTTCATCACGTTAATTTTAAGTTGGGAATTTTGAGAATATGTAGAAATATTTCGCGGAGAGGCAGAAAATTTTCCTTGGACCAGTACCCGTTAGATAAATTTTTCTTCTTGGTAGGAATTTAGTTTGAACTTTTATTTCAATTATTTCATGCTTGAAATTCCATTTTTTTCTTTTTATTTTTCATTTAAGAGGTTTTATAATTTTGATTAAACAAAAGGGAAAGGTAGTCTAATAATTTATAAAGATAGTTCATTAGTGAAATTTAAAACAATTGAAAAGAATTCTTATGTAACAATATAATAATAACTGATTTAATTAATATTGCCAACATAATTTAAAAAATTCTAATTAGATTTGTTTACCTATAGAAGAATTTTTAATCATTTTTCGGCGTCGTGGATTCCTTAACAAGAGTTCAATCCCTCGTCGATCCGGATGCCATTTCGATAAGATATTAGGTCTACATGTTTTTAATCCATAATCTTGAGCCAAACATATGATGTCACTGTCATAGACATAGTCACCGCATTGGAAGCACATTGTCATACCATAGACTAAATCCACGGCTAACAATAGAGAAAAAAATTAATATATTTATATTAAAATAGAAATTTTAGATATTACAATTGTACAGGAGGAAGAATATGAATAATTAACATTATTCACTTTTTTTGGAGCTCATAACAACCCTTTTTTGTGCTTCAAATCTTCCAATTCCTCATCTTATCCTAGGTGTCTCTCTCTCTCGCCTCATCCAAAATGGTACCGACTTATAGAATTTTGTTTGATATAGTTTTTCCTGTTAAAACAATGCCCTATAGATTGTAATGCCCTCGTTTAAGAATTATTTTGCGAGATGATTATGTCTTTGATTGAACCTCCAAGGCGGACGTGCTCAATTATCTTAACTTAAGTTATTCAAGCAGTTCATTAATATGCAAACTATTCCATTCTTCCGAAAACTTGGACTTCCTCTGGTTGTTGGACATAATATCTCTGACAAAATCGAATAATTAACCCCCCCCCCCCCTCCCGTGGCCGAGAATTTAGAGGTATTGACATTGTCAATATTGATAACTTTAGAGGGCATGGGATGTGGGTTCGGATACCTATCAGTAAAAATTTACATAAATCAATGGATACCAATTTCTGTAAATTCCTGGATGATTATATCGTAAATAAACATTTTAAATTACTTAGAAAGTCTATATGGCCTACTGGATGGATGGATTGATATAGTGCGGATCCCTCTTAGATTTGAGATCAAGACAGTTCGGCCACTCGAATGTTATACAATACTGGGGATGAGATTATCTCACACTTTCCTACCCCCAGGAGGAAGGAGACTTCTGGCAAAGTTGAAAATAATTTTTTGCGGCAAGCCGGACTTGAACCCGAGTTGTTTTGCAATTCTACATCCGTAATCCGCAGCTTTTCCGACTTAGTCACTGCCTCCTGAAAAGACTTTAAAAAAATTGAATAATTTTTTAATTATTCATTGTTGTCGGCTGGCCTGGCCGGAGAGAAGAATAACAGCCACCAAGATATTTGTTAACAAGCAAGGCCAAGCAACGCTGAACCTCGGATGGGCGACCCCGAAGAACAAGACTGTGGAACGCCCGCCGGCAGCCATTAATATTTAAATATTTACAAGTATATATATATTGAATAATTATAAACCTCTAAATGGCCTCTGCAGCCCAAAATAGCATAAATAAGATTTTAAAAAATTATTAATTGTTGGAAATGTATGTCTAGATTGGCTATTGTTGAGAGAAAAATTATTTAAAAAACTTTGATTTATAAATATAAAACACATTAATCATAAATGATACAATGAGGGAGAGACGTATACAAGGGGGTGGGGGTACAGAGGGTAGCATTTTTTTTTCATTTTTAAATCTTTTTTCGATTGCCGAGGCCATTTAGACTATAAACTGTAAAATTATATTGTGATCCTATGATTTAGGTTTGGATTGACATCGACATGAAGAATAGAAATAAGAGAATTCCGAAGAAGAAAGAAGATAAAGAATACTTTCTCACTTTCATATA
>JAAAKE020086999.1:0-12801 GCA_010014785.2 Anisolabis maritima | reverse complement strand
CCCCCCCCCCCCCCCCGCGTTTCTTAGATTTTCATACTTGCTGGCCCTGTTGGGGGTGCTGTGTGGTAGTACCGTTCTTGAGCTCATTTATCTGTCTTCTATGTTATTTACTATGTGCCATTTTGCTGGGATGCTTCGCATGCCTAGTTGAGATTTCTAAACTTCGTTCAGCTTTATGCCGAGTAGCAATACTTATTGATGATATCCTGGTGATTGGAACATCTCAGTTGCAATGAGTGACAATTTTAAAATTTGCCATGTCAATCCCCAATCACTCTATGCTTATATAGATGAATTTAAAAATCATTTCAATTTAAATAAATTCCATCTTATTTCGAGAATCATGGCTTAAACCACATATTGCCTCGGATGGCATGAGGTTGGAGGACTCGACTATACATTGCATAGATGTGATAGATTGAACAAGATGGGTGGGGGTGTTGGAGTGTATATTTGAACACTCTTAAAACCCGAGAATTAACATCTTCTCATGAGTATTCAACATCACTGGTGGAGTTCTTAATGTTGGAGGTAATTTTGTTTAAGCTCGAAGACGCAGTGCGCGAGATGGTTCAATGGCATAAACCAAATTCAAATGTTGTTTGCGAAAACAATATGTTTAAGCAAAACAGCCATTAGATTAGATAACAGGATTAACTAATATTTCTTCTTATTTCCAAGGTTGAGAAAGAAACTGACTCTTTGTCTAGGAATTCTATTAACGCAAAGCAAATTAATATAATCAGGAATATTTAGAAATTATATTTTCTAAGTACAAATGCCGATCATCAAATAGGCAGGTGGAATCTGCTGTTCAGACATAAAAATGGTTGGAATTCAAGCGTAGGGTCAGTGAGAGGACGCTTTAGAAATCTATCAATGCGTTCCGGGCAATTCAGCTAAGATCGAGATTGGTTATCGATCTTTTCAAGGTGTCTCTCTGATAGCAATGAATGAAACTAGAAATATTTTGTTTCTATTTCTCTTGATTTAAATTGACAGAAAAAAAATAGATATAGAATTTTGATATGTTCATATGTAAGGCGCATAATCGGCCTTAAGGAAAAATTTATGCGCCCTTTATCAATTTACTTATAAGCATAGCCAAATATAAACAAATGTGAAATAACAAAATTTTGTAGACTTTTTTAATTAACAAATAATAATAATATTGCAAAAAACGCATTTCCGTCCGATCGATAAACGCTCCATTGTCCTAGCGCCCCTAGGCGGTTTCCTAAGATCGCCTAATGGTAAAACCTGTCCTACTCATAGCCGTAGCATTCTTTAATAGGAGGGGGCAGGAAGAGGACGTTAAAATGCTTACAAAATTTTGACGTTTTTAAAAAAACGGAAGTCGAAATGACTCAAACTTGAGAGTTTTAATATCGTAGAGGCTAATCACCTGGCTACCTGCTTCTTTCTCTATTGTTAAATACAACAGCCACCTTATTACTTCAATAAAAAAAAACTTGGATTACTTTGGACAAAAAATATCAATTTGAAGTGTCTTCTTTTAAAATGCCGAGAAAATTTTGTTAATTAAATTAAATGGTTCTACCTTTTTACTTTCTCGTATGAGTAGTATAGAGAAAGTATTATAAACGTCCAAAAATTCCATCTCGATATTTGATTATTCTTTACGTTTTAGACCTCACTGAGTATAAAAAAACCATTTTTCAAAATGTTTGTGTGTCTGTGTGTATGATCTTTAGCACGATAACTCGAACACGCTTTAATGTAGATCAACACATACCTGCATTGCAGCAAAATCGAATCATATCAACTTTTCGGCTATTTCCCAAAAAAGGAAGCGGTACTTTACCTGAAGTGTTTTTTTTTAATAGTGATAACTCAAATATGATTTCATGGAGACGTGTAAAATGTTGTATACATAGATTATACCAAAATCAGAGACTGCTGTTAAAATTTGGTCCACCTCCAGCTGTAATTCTGATTGAGAAGGAATCAAGGCATGAGCAGCAAAAAAATAAATCCTCCGGATGCTTTATATTTTTTGGCTGTTCCTACTTTGCATCCTTCTCAAACGAAACTTCATGGGTATGAATTAGTTTTGATTAATTGAGTGATATTTATATTAAGAAGTTGGTGCTTATCAAAGTGTGGAATGTCCCGTGGGAGCAAGAAGGTACAATGAGCTGCCCTTCAAAGGGCAAGTCTAGTCAACTGAGCTCTTTTTCTGACCTATGACAGGTGAGGATTCCTAAATAATATTTTCTATTAGATAAGAGTGAATTTATACCAAAACAATATGAGATGAATTTAGCAGAAGGTGTAGACTTTAATAGGCTTTATAGTAACAAAATATATTATCTTCTTCTTATGTAAAATCGTAACTATTAATAATAATACACGATCAAAACAGAGATCAGAAAAACTAATGTAAAATCAGGTATTTTTTCTTTAGTAGTAGTATTCTTTATTGATGTATTGTACTTTTTTAGTTTTTGTCTATTCTCTCAAAATCCACTCTAAGGATTTTGATAAAATTTCATATATATATATATATAATTTATTAGATGATCTTTGAAATATATTAACCCCTATATTGAGAAAGTATTGCGATCGTAAAAAAGTCGATGTTGAAATGCAATACATCAATATAGAATACTACTACCCTTTGGCTGATTTCATTCCAAAGCTTGAGGTATCTAGCTAGCTTAAATATGAAATTTCAACCTCAAATTTCAAAGGTAATCTGTGTGTGTGTGTGTGTGTGTGTGAAAAAGATTTCTCAAAAACAAAAAAACATTCGAAGTTGAAATGTTATATTTAAGCTAGGTACCTCAAGCTTTGGAATGAAATCAGCCAAAGGGTAGTAGTATTCTTTATTGAAATATTGTACTTTTTTAGTTTTTGTCTATTTTCTCAAAATCCACTCTAAGGATTTTGATAAAATTTCATATATATATATATATATATATATATTATTTATTAGATGATCTTTGAAATATATTAACCCCTATCCACCTCAAAATTGTTTTAGTCCCACTTTATTCTTGTATGTTTTGAAGTTTTTTGTGATTTTCTCTTAAATTATTTTAACGATTTTGATTAAATTGTCTGTATATATCGCAATGGTCAAGTTCATTTTGGGTTGTCACCTGCTGTTTTTTTATTTTAAAAAAGGAAATTTAATGATACATATTTTTATTTTTAATAGGAATTGTATTTAACAAAGAATTCTAGTGAATGTTGTTTTAATTTAAAAAAAGTAATTTTTTTACAAAATTTCAAGAAATCCCCTATTCCCTTGCTTTTCACCAAATGGATGAAGTAGAACCGGAATGTAAAGTTCAATCGGCGTCGTGGAGCTGACCGGATGATACCATCTCTAGCCACTCGAAGACCGTTAGGAGTTGATCGGATCATATCAACCCCTAACATTCGACGGCCACAACTCTAGATGGCAGAACACCCGCCGGAGAGACAGGCCACGTCGAGGCCGAGTCGATCAACACACTCATTTGGCCTCATAGTCGACAATTTATCAACGAGAGAGACATCACATCACCGCCGACAACAAGGCTCAAAATTATGTAAAGCGCTTTCCCGATCCCATTTCCTTTAAATTATTTTTTATAATACTATTTTTCATATTTTTTTATAATATATCTAAATATATAAATTTTTAATTAAATTATTTATTTTTTTATTTAAATAATTTTTGAGAATTCCTTATTTTTTTTTTTAATTTTCAAAATTTTTTTATTTTTATTTAATTTGTTTTTAACTTTATTTTTCCTTTTGATTTTCATATAACAGCAGAAGCAGACAGATACTCCCCTGAATTTACACTTCCCCGGTACGTTCAAAAACTTTCAGTACCGTTGCGATACAATAAATTAGATTATCTTTAAGATCCCTCAATCATTTTACAACTTAAACTAGTGTGGAGCCCTCATTTAAGGATTTTAGGAATCCTTTAGAAAAGATAGGACAACTCGTTGACATATTAACTAACATTGATAATTGATAAATTATTAACACAAACGAAAAATCTCTAAAAATTAAACTAATTTAAATTTAAATTTAAATTGTGAACCGGCTATTTTAGAAGACCCGACGCAAAAAATTTGTTGTGACAACACATCACTCAGCTATACTTGCCTTAGGCAAGAGGAAGTTGTGTGATGTGCGACCATTGCACCACATTATTGAATTTCTATTTCGTTCATAACCTACATGCAAGAAGACGGAATTTTCGAAAATTCAATTTTAAGAGATAATTTATATGAAGCTTAGATGGTATTTTCACATTTTTTGCACTCTCCCCTCAACATTAAAGAGAATCCTCCTCCAATACATACACACATAAATATATATGTTATAAAAATTTTAACGATATCATACTTTCACTTTTCACTTTTATTAATTAGAATCACCTTTTGTTTAAATATAACGATAATATTTAATAAGAAATACACTTCGTTTAATTGTAAGTATAACTGCATTACATTGTGAAATTTTGATGCTAATGTGATATTTGCTGTTGCTGTTTTGAAATAAATTTATAGATACTTATTTTTATGGGGTGAGAGATGTCGTTAATTCCGACCGTTACAACATGATGGCATTAGAAGACAAACTGGCGTTACCCAGACTAGTTTAAAACGATAAGAAAAGCTGATATATATTCTCAACTCAAAATCACTTTACACCTAGTTGTATAAATTAAAACTTTACATCTACAAATATATATTAAATTGAAGATACAAGATAAGAGAGTACGAGATGATTGTTTTGACTGGGTATGGTTAGTGTTTTCCGGACTTGATCCAGGGATCATCAGCTTTCGCGGGGATATGCTGCCGTTACACCAAAACAAACCCCTATTTTTCAATATTTTTATAGATCGGCACTACCCCTCTGGGGCCAGCTAGCATCTAGTATTGAGAGCTTCTAATCGGGCTCGTTAGATGGCGATGCGAAAGTAAGTTGTATCCTTAATAGAGAAATTTATATTTCTCTCATATATTGGCATCCACTAGATGATGATTTCACTGGGGCGGGATGCTTTGGTGTAACGACAGCATATCCGCCGAGAAAGTGATGGTCCCTGGTTCAAGACCGCGAGGTACCCAACAATCAAGTCAAAACAATCATCCCGTACTTTCTTAAATAATAATATATATAATAATTTCACTAAAATAGTTTATTCTCTCGCTTCCTCTCGACTTCTTCGGCTGATAGGAGTGGAGCAAAATGGACAATGACGAGGTAGGGGAAGGTTTGATCTCAGGGTTTCCTATCTTCGACTCAGAGCACAGCCAGGCACTAAAGGGTGATAGAGTGACTTAACTTAAAACAGTTGGATTTTAAATACACTCAGTATACTTCCAACTCCAGATAAATTGAATTTTTTTTTAAATAAAATAAAGGCAAGCTAAGAGATTGAGATTTAAAATTAATTTTTATTTCTCCTTGATTTTCTCATGCAAACGATTTAGTAGCCAAGCCGAAAGAAGAATGTAAAATTTTGTTGCCTCATTGGTTAACTTTTTTAGCTTTTGTTTCTTGGTACCTTTGTGGGGTGGTTAATTTTATAGTGTTTCATATTTATTTTCTCTATTTTAATACTTTTTATATTTCATTTTAATTTTCTTCGACTTTATCACAATCTTTACGTATTTATGAAAGTGCGCGTGCGTGTGTTTTGAGAATTTAATTTGGGCTCTTACAAAAAATTATTTTATTAAATGTTATTATTCTTACTGACAGCTTAAATCATTTCCATAATTTATTTTTGACCTTTTTACTAATCCAAATATTATTTTCATCTTTGCAATTATAATTTTTTGATTAACGATTTTCTTAATATAATACTAATTTAAAAATTGACTCCTTCCCAAATATATTTTTGTAATTATTTTTTTATTTCTGTAGGGGTTTGGAGAAAAAGAAAACCAGCCGTTTTTCTAGGGTCACTATACACCATTATTTATTCAGTAAATATTTCGGCCAACATTACGTCAGCCATCCTCAGTGCCACAATGCGATAATTTTAGTGGACCTGCGTACCTTAGTTATATAAAATATTCTTGGAGTGGTGAGGGACATGTACATAATGAAACGATTCGATAGCAAGGTTTTCTTTTTTCTGAACCCCTACACAAATTGATCTGCCCAGTTATATTCTATTATTATACTATTTCATGAAGCAAATGTAGAATAATTAGACAAATTAAGAATACTTTTGAGGAACGATAAGAAAAATAGTTTATTTATATAAAAATATAAATAATAAATGAATCAATATACTTAAAAACCACCAAAAATACAACCCAAAAGTTATAATAGAAACATATATCACAAGCAGTAGTTATTTCATTAGCGGGTTATCTTTGTGAAAATCATTAAAATTATTTTTATGGAGTGTTTTTCACCGATAAATTTTTTTTAATTGTTAGTATTAATTGTATAAATTCCTAAAGTTATATTTTCAAAAATTTTATTGTATCGTTGTGTCTGTTTGAGTAATTTTTAGTGATGAAGGGCTGTTTATTTTTTTTTATTTGAAGTAGGCGTAAATTAAACTTACTCGTTTTTGATCGAGGCTCTCTTGGTCCATCTACAGTGACTTTGATTGCTTTGTTGTATGTCGCCATCTGAGGTGGCGAAGAAGAAACTGTGATCGTCAGTGTGAAGCTTTTTCCTAAAAAAAATAAGAACAATTCTCAATTTCAAATATCAAATACTAAATTAAAAAAAGAGGTTTTTTTTATGTAACTTTCAAAATTTGATAGCTATGTTTACTCTGACCCTCTTCAATAGTGAATAATTTTTAAACTCAAACGGATTTTACTCCGTATTTTATTGCCTGCAGAATTGTTACTTTCTCTTAACTATATATATGTAATAAATATGTAGTAAGAAATTATTGCGATCGCAAAAAAATCTATGTCGAGATTTCAACGGAAATACATGTTTGAGGTCCCCTGGGTTTAAAAAAATTAACTCTATCAATCTGACTATCGTAATCAAGTGTGTAGACGACTAAGGAGCTTTTCTCTGCTTGTGCAGTTCTAGAATTAGAGTCATTCCAAAGAACTTGAGTTATGGTATGGGGTGGCATCAAACATTAACGCTCGTACCGAAATCACTTTCATCGAAAACGGAAAAAATTCTTAAAAAAGTTATGGTCCCGTTAGTTGGTGATAACTTATGACTAATGCAAGATAATGCACGTCATCATAACGCTAGAGTTGTTTACAATTACATTAATCAATTTAAAATCACAAATAAATTGGCTTATAAGTTTTCCGATATGAATTCTTTTAGAGAAAAACCCTCCTTGTGTCGCCATCGAACGGCAAAATCACCGAACTATGCATGACTCCACATTTACATAAGTTTACTAGCTGTATATGCTTGAAATAAACAAGCAGAGCTCTTTCTTATGTCAGTCCCTATATACCGTTCACATGTAAATGTACTTTATGTCTTTTGTAAACAAATTATTTATTTAATAAATCACTTCATTTTAATTTATTTTATATTTAAACGCTGTTAAATCCTAATAGGTTATCTGTCCAGTTGCGTTATATACTGGAAACTATTCAAGTGAAAATAAAGCTTTAAGTGAAAAATAAAAATAATATTGTTTTTAAATGCGAGTGAAATTCATTTGGTGTTAATTTATTAAAGTGAAATAGCACAAACAATAAAGTAAATATATCCTCAAATGAATTTAAATTATCTGTACATAAGTTAGAAGGTCTCCTGGGCAAAGTGGAAATGTCAAATGCTAATGTTAGCTAAGCAGTGGATTCAGTGAAATAGTGAATGGTGAAAACCCATGCCCTGACTTGCCTGAAGGTGCCAATATTACACAGAAAAAGGAATTAAATGATTGGCCTAAGGAAAACACCAAAGCCGCCAGTTTAATTGCATCAGCTCTTAGTAAGGTGGTTGCCAAATTAGTCTTAACCAGCAGCGAATCGAAAGAAATCTGGGATAAGTTCTGTTCAAGATTTGGAAGAAGCAGCACCAACGTCTAAACATGCTTAATGAACAAATTTTTCAAGCGAAACTGGATGAAAGCGAGGATATAAAAACAACGTGGCCAAGTTACAAAAACTTTTTATAGACTTAAATAATGAATTCATTAAACTCAAAGAAAATTTTTTGTCAGAAAGAATGCTGAGAGAAACAAGACCTTATTATATAGTATCAGCTGAGTCAGGTCTTTTAACACATGGAAGCAATGAAAAATTCTAAAGCATAGACAAAGCAAAAAAGAAGTTTTCCTGTAATAAATGCAAAAAACTTGACATTGGGCAGCCGAATGCCTAGTGAAGAAATCAAAGGTAGGTGAGTAGTAGAACAGAAAATAAGGACAAGAACAGACTGAACAATCAGCATTCTTATCTGCTGGTATTTATCTTTATCCAGATGTCTGGTGCTGCGACAGTGGAACTTCTCACCAAATAAGCCCTACTAAGCAATATTTTCTTCGTACTCAAAATTCTCGGTTCCTGAAATAGAATAGTTTCCATTGGAAAAAGAGATATACAAATGAAAACATATGGACAGGGTACCATTAATGTTCAATTTTATTATAACAATCCGTGGCATGATGCAACGCTGAGTAATGTATGGTATTGGTCAGTGCCAGTTCATCTTTTTTTGTTAAAAACAGCTGCACTAAAAGGCTTCAGAACTACTTTTAACAAAAATTGGATCACCATCCATATTGATAATAAAATTAGGGCAAGAGGAATCCTTAAAAATGAATTGTACATTTTAAACGTGCGTGTTAAAAGCCCAAGCCATGCAGTTGAAGTGAATGTAGCTACAGCTACAGAAATATTTCAGGTGTTTCACGAACACTTTGGTCATTAAAATAAGCAACATGTAAAGAAGGTACTAAAACGGATGATAGATGTTGCAAGTGCAGATGAACAATTCTGCGATGGTTGTGCTCAGGGAAAAATGCATCGACTGCCATTTAAAAGGCGAACAAATGGACCATTAAAAACAGGCGATTAATTCACAGAAATGTAAATAGGCCCATGCAGACGACTTCTTTAGGTACTGCACGATATTATGTTTGCTCTAAAGATGATATTAGTAAATTTATAATATTTTTCTTAAAGCAAAAGAATCAAGTTTGTAAAGTCCTTGAACAATTCCTAAATGAAGCAAAAACAACTGGCCACATAAACAACTTCGTTGCAAAGGCGGAAAAGAATTCGACATTATGTAACATTAGAAATTTAGGACTATTATCAAAGCGGCGCGTTCAATGCTTATAACAAGCAAACTTTTAAAAGCACTTTGGGCAGAAGCTTGCAATACGGGAAATCGTCTGATGAAAATTAGTCCCCTTATAGAATGTGGTTTGGGAGAAAAATTGAAAGACGATTATCTGCCCATCTTTGGCACAGGCTATGTTCATAAACAGAATAAATTTCGATTGAAGTTTGACGAAAAAGAAATTTTTGGAAACATTGTTGGCCATGTTAATGAAAAGAATGATCTGGCTGCTTTCTGAAAAGAAAACATTAGAAAGTCATGATGTGGGATATAAACTTGAAATAATATGCAAATTGCGTAATAATGACAACGAAATTGAAGAATAATCTTCCCAATTACAATGTTCCTTTAAATTGAAAAGTGAAACAGAAGAAAGTGACAATAAAATAGTTGAAGAAAGTGAAATTGAATGAGCTGTTAACAGAAATAATTAAGAGGATTCATGCAGGAGAAAGTCAAACTACATTTGATAAACGAAATAAATGAAAGAGCACGTAAATGTGTACTAGAAAAGAAGCTACCCAACTAGATGACCAGCGATGAATTTGTGTGTCTGGCAAGCAAAGATATCATTCCGATTCCAAATTTATACAATGAAGCAATGCAATCAAATGAATCTAAAGAATAGTTAAATGCAATAAATGAAGAATTAATGTCTTTGAAATAAAATCACATGGTAAAAAAAAATGGTTGAACGACCAAAAAATAGATAAATTTTAAAGAATCCATGAATTTTTTGCGTAAATGGCAATACTTGATTCAAGACCAGATTAGTTGCCAAAGGATTCGTAAAAAAGCACGGAATAGACTATGACGAGACTTTCAGTCCTGTAGCTCACTAAGATACTGTTTGCATTTTACTCGTATTGAAGAACATGAAAATTATACGATATGACGTGAAAACTGCATTTTTATGGTTTACTTGATTGACTCAAGTAAAGTCTCTACGAGTTAAAGCAAGCTCCACGCTGTTGGAATAAGCGCTTTATAAAATTCATGAAGTATTTAGAAATGAAGAGCAGTACCGCTGATCCTTGACAATAAGGGTCTCAAAAATACAAGGAAACACTTGGAAGAATGTTTAACCAGTGAGAGGGATGAGGGAAGAAGAACAAATTTTTATACTGGAAGATTTAAACGCAGGAACAGGGTTAAGAATAACGACTAATTGCTACCTGAAGGATAGTGATGAAAACATTTGTAAATATTATTATTATTTAATGTTTTGTAGGTTAGGTTAGGTTTAGGTGGTTGCCGCCCTCCATTGGGGAGACTCATTTAGGCCAGTAATGGCCCATTGTGATACCACTTGGGCTTCTAGGGGTGAGATTATCTCCCATTTTCCTAACCCAGGAGAAGACTTCTGGCAAAATTGGAAATAATTTTTTGTGGCAAGCCGGACTCGAACCCAAGCTATTTTCATACTCTAGATCGTAATCCGCAGCTTCTCCGTCTTAGCCACTGCCTTCTCTAATGTTTTGTAATCTTTAAGAAATTTTTCAAATAAACAATTTTTTTTTTTTGCTTCTTTCCAAATAGTTATTTTTATTTAATATTTTTTATTCTGGGAAGGGCACAGAAAAAGAGGGGATCAGAAGAAGCTTACAAAATAAAATAATCAACCAAAAAGGAAAAAGATTAATGGATTTTTTTAGAAGAAATGGCTTAGAAATCATGAATGGAAAATGTAAGGGAAATAAAGAGGGAAGAGTGACATACGCAGGAATAAAAAGGATCACCTGTAATAAATTATTTCATAATTGGAAAAATCATGAATGTGAGCGAGTGGTTATCTATTTGGAACAGTAATATTATTAAGCTTTCTAAAATCCCCGCAAGGTCTCCATTACCCGTTTGGTTTAAGGAGTATAAATATAAAGGTCTAGCCCAGTTACTTTTCGAGGGCTTACAAATACCATGTTTTAACATAAATTCGAACTCATTTTTAGCCTCAAATAACTTTTCTGCCAATATGCGCCGCGTTTTTTCAACAACAGGAGGACCTTTGGTAATGATGAATTATTTTGCTCACTCCCACCCCCTAACTAATTAATATTAAGTTTATCACTTTATAATTATTTTATAATCATATTTTAAAAACTTTTAGAATATTCTATATTCAAATCAAAGACTCTATTTTAAAATAGATTACAATGAAATAACATTCATGAATGTACAAAACTTGCAAATTTAGTCTTATATATTTTATGTAAACAATGACCTTTTTACGAATTTGTTAAGTTAACTAACGACCAAAATTTCCAGATGACCCATACTTATTCACTAGAGCAAAACAAGGGAAAAGGTCAATACCCTACTTTCTTTAAAAACCCTTCCACGGAACATAAGGAACCTCTCTCTTGCCCTTCCTCTAAAAACAACCATATAACAAAAGCCAATCTTTTACTAACTCCATTTCAATAAATAAATTATCTTGTAAAATTTGCCTTCTTTCATTTATCACGACAAAAACACATAACTGATGTGATGTGTTGTTTGTGTCTAACTGTCTCTGAAATTAAATGGTTGAGTAATCTCTTTAAATTCCTCCAATAACTTCATATATGAAGGATCAAGATTGCCAATACTGGATATTTTCATTAAACTTTCTGTTATTAAATCCCTATAGAAAATAATTATGTTTTACTATCTAATAATCGCTTATTTTTTAAATCCACTAAAAGGCCAAAATGTTTAATGGAATCAGCTTCTGTAATCGGTCTAGATACTTTAATAATGAACGGCCAACTAAATTATTTTCTCAAACCTAAATCAATTTTTATGACCGATTTCCAAAAGTTGCTATAGGTGAAGCATTGACTGCATAAAGTGTAAAAAGGTTTAACATGATAATTATTGAGAGCAGGTAAAACATTAGCCCCAGTATCCACAAGAAAGTTCATACCTGTTTTTCTGATGGCTGAGTTGATATTCTTCATGGTGGCCGCCTCTGTCCAAGGATTCTTCAGTTTTCCGAAGAACAAAATTCACATGGTACATCATTTCTACGGACTTGACTTCCAAATCTTTCGTGATACCAACACAATCGAAGTCGGGGTCTTGAAGACGATCTAGACCTGAATCTATTTCTCAAAGGTCTCCTGTTTCTCTTCCTTAATTCATCAACCTGTAGAAATAATTTTTTAAATTTCTCTTGAATGTCAACGCGGAAACATTGGCCTTGGTTAACTCCAATTGTTTTTTGCAAAATCATTTCTTTCTTTATTCTCAAAAATTAAATACAATAGGTTTCTTTAATATCTGAGATTTCCATAAATCTATCAAACATAACTACAAGTTTTCTCTCTATTCTTTCTACTAATCATCTCCACTGGAAGAAATTATTGCTTGAACTTGTGTAGACGACCGTTGTATCCAAAGTGATTTCAAAACCGAGAAGCTTGTTAACGCCGATATCCACCTAGATTTCAAATTCAAATAAAAAGAAAAAATTTATTATAGTTTAAATATTTTGACCAATGGTCACTAGACGGCAGTCAACTACACATCTCCTCGAGTGCA
>JAAAKE020086988.1:0-21790 GCA_010014785.2 Anisolabis maritima | reverse complement strand
TCGGAAAATCTAGTGAGTATATATATATATATATATATATATAATCGATGTAAGTGGCTGCTCCTTTTCAATCTAATATGCTAGCCAGCACCGCAAAAGCACTAAAAAGGTAAAATAAATTTACACCCCTTGTTTTCTGGTTCCTATACAATAAAAATTTAATAAACGTTTAAATAAATAGGAGTGGGTAAAGTTTATGATAAATAATATTTGTAAATATTCAATTTTTCTTTTAAACTCGTCAGTACAAGTTACCCGAGCTAAAATTGGGATTTATTCTACTCTCTGTTTGAAGAGAGGCGAGGGACGGTAAGGAAATTGTGATAGATGTAGCTAGCCCCCTTCTAAGTTCTCTAGCAGTGAGAAAATTTTTATTTTACTTGCATAGGAATAATTTAAATTTAGCGGGGATAATCTCCAATAATTTCCATCTCTCCTTGGGGATGGGTCCCTATGAGAAGTTTGTGGGCAAAATTTTTGGTTGATAGTGGGATAAGATTTCTGTACTCAGGTCAACTCTAGATATAATTTATTTATTTTTTTTTTTTTAAGAAAAAAAAATTATTCTGATTGGAAAAAGTTAGTTTTTTTTTTTTTAAACTTTAAAGAAAAAGATGCTAATTCTCTTTATGATAATGATCATTTCATAAAATTAGGTGAAAAAAATATTTGTCTATTTAAATGTCAAAGATATATTTTAAAAATTTTTGTTCTCTATAGGGAATTTTGTTTTTGAAAGATACTACGCCTTAAATTGGTTACAATGTTGCACCCGCTCGAATATATTCCCGAGAATTTTGTCGAATTTTCTCATTTGAAGAGAATCGAAAGGACAAATTGGTTAATATCTATTCTGGACATTTCGAATTTTTTTCCTTCAATACTTATTACTTTTTTATTCAAGTAAGCTCATAAAAGTAACCATGTCGCTTCTAATAATGGGTGAGTCAAATTTTATTATTCCATTTATTATTCGGTAAGGAAATAATAAGAAATCTCTAAGTAAAAATTTTTTTAATAAAAAAATATATTTAAATTTATATTTAAATTAAATATCAATATTTATTTATTTTTTTAATTCTTTTGTATAATTTTAAATGATTAAATTTTTCAATTTTAATAAATTAATTCTTAAATTTTAAAATTTTTATAAATTTTAAATATACATGTTTTAAATTATAAAGAAATATTGCTCTGATAATTTTAATCTTTAAAATTAAGAAACGTTTATCTCTTAAACATCCTTATTTTGAAGGGAGGCATAGCCAGCACCGCCCTTTGGGTTTTGAGGCCTTAAAAATTAAATATTTTTAATTCAAGAAAGGAACATATACAACATTTATTCTTATCTAAATAGTAATACTTAACTTAGAACACATTAATATAAAAGGAAAACAAAATTATTACAACTTTGTTTTCCTTGCTTTAATTTCAGCAACTCTGTGCGAGTCCTCGGGCCTAGGCACATTTTACCGACTTTAGGAAGGCTACTAGGCGTAGCTAAAACGGAATGAGGCATATTATTCGAATGGGTCCCATATAGCAGGGAGTATTCAAGAGGTTCTGGGTGCATGCATCCCATATAAATTGATGTCTCTTTGGATGCGTGGTTCATACTATTTCTTTTAAGATTTTATTTTTTATGTAAAAAATAATTTTGCTCCCCCCCCCCTGTTTAACTTCTTCTTTTCTTCTGCTGAGGGGGTCAGCATAGATGTTGTATTCATGAATATGAAGTTATTTGGTGTAGCTATGTAGGACATGCTAATAATAATAATATGTCCTAAGATTTGTTTCGATTATCAGAATAAAGCTATCTAAATATATTGCTAGTTATTCTAGTTAATAATCATTAAAGGAGAGTCTTCTTTTCGGGCGGTTAAAACTCATATTTTTATTTATTATTTAGGTGGGCTCTGTTTATGGTTGGTTGCTTAATATTTTCAAAATATGGAAATTTTTTATTTTTTTTTTATTTATTTATTAAAAATAAATTGAAAACGAGAATGAAATTTAATATATAAACATTACAATAACTTTTTATTTGTATGAATATATCTAACGGCTTATATTTTAAAGAATAAAATTTCTTTTTTTTTTTTTTTGATTAAATTCTTAAAATATTTAGAATTGTGTTTTTAAATGATTTCTTGAATAATTCAAGAGAATTATAGGCCCCTCTAGTAATTAGGGCTCTGAAAAATTCTTCAGGGAACCGACCTACTTAAAACTTGGAGGGCGGGATTTCATTGGACCTCAAAATAGCAAATTTTTAATTTTTTTATCTTGTTTTTCAAAATTAGATGCTAAGAATATTTATAAAAGAAAGGGGCCTCCCCCCAAAAAAACGTTCCTGACTATTGTTCTAATTCCAAAATAAAGGACAGTGGACGTCCAGCTTCCCCCCCCCCCCCTCACTCTTGGTATATTTTTAAATTCAGGGGGTCACTGGTGAGAAGAAGGACGGCAACCACGAGTTACTTGAGCTAAGACTCTTGAAGTTGTTTTTATGCAGAGTGATGTTAAATAAAAGAAAACCTGCGATCACATTTCCGTCGTTATTTATTTGCAAATAAAACATTTCAGATAAATTCACGTAGTGCATGATGTTCGGTGTTATCATAGCCAAAATATTTTTCTTCCTGGTAGAAAGCGATCGCTAGTTATTTTCCTCCAGAAATTTTATTTATTTATTTATTCATTTGCGATCATTTTCTCACTTGCATTTTTAATTTCTCCCGAGGGGAATATTAAAGAAAAAGATTTTCTACTGGATTTTTCTGGGTAGTTCCCTTCCTGTCTTAATTATAATTTTTTGCATTAATTTCAACTCGAGCTTCCCTAAAAAAAAATCCTCTGCTCTATTCCCGGGTCTTCTAATTAAAAAAAAACTCCGACGCGCTCGCGCTTTGCCCAAGGGGCCCCTTGAACAAAAAACGCCGGAATCCAGAGAATCACGTCTCAATGAACATGTCGGAAATTCAGAAAAAATTTTATTAAAATAGAAATTTTTTCTATGATTGCATTTTCAGATCTGGACGCCCAAAAGGAGGTCCTCGTTAAGGATGCTGATAAACCAATCATCTTTGTTAATGACGATCAAGATAATATTAGAGATACTATTGAGCAACATCAAAATTCGCAAAATTCAGGTAATTTGATTTTTTTTGTTGTTGTGTCAGTTGCCATTACGGGGGTCATTCGGAATAGAATAAACGGAAGGAGACATGCCCACCTTTCTCCCATCCTTTAGAGGGCTCAAATGTCCACTATTAGAGGAAGCGTGTTTATGATTGGTTGAAAGCCCATTGTTGGGAATAACTTTTCTTTAATTCTCCCCCCCCCCCCCCCTCTTCCATCGAGTCAGACTTTGTCTACTAATTGATAGTCAATATAATTTTATTGCTCATGTCGGGAAGCGACAACTTAACAACTTTTTATTCCAAGAAGTGAATCATAAATAATTTAGTGATAATAATTTAAGACGTTTGTCTTCAACCCTCACCATAATAATCCGTTGAATGCGAACAGATTTATTAAAAAAAAAGAATAAATATATGATATCATAGAGAGGAAACTCTGGAATTTTATTTAATCCCTTTGACTTTTTCTTTTTTAATTGCAATTAATAAAAAGATCATACGCTTGACTTGCATTCTCGTAGGGTCCCATCTCATATTCCCAGTAGGCATGTTAAAAAGTGCGGGAAAATGTTGCAAATTTTTATATTTTTGGTAGATTATATATTAGATTTAAAGATAATCTCTTGTATTTTATCTAAGGCCTTGATAGTGAATCTAAAATGTTAAAAAAAAAAAAAACTCATTACTAAAAATTAACATTCGCTTATTTTTTTTTTTTTTTTTTTTTTATTATTAGAAACCAGTTTTTTATCAAACTTTACGTCAAACATGGATATCAATTATCCGGTGAAAGATGAGCCGCCGTCACCTCCTCCATATCAAGATTATCAGCCATATAATAATCCCATGGAGATTGCTTCAGCTCCTCAATCCCTCTACCCTCCCAACATTTATCACGACATTTATAAGGTTGACCAATGCACGAACAATGTCTTTCTCAATGTTTCAGTCCCACCATCAACTGATTATCTTAATTCTTTCAATCCCCTCAATCAAATCCCTTACACGAATATGAGAAATGATATTTTTCCATTTGGTTTATCTTATGCCAGTCCTTATATGATACCAAACATGTATATTCCAAACGATGCATTAAATCTCAGTAAAATCATTCCTGAAGAAAAACCAAAAAGAGGCAGAGGACGGCCAAGAATACATAAACCTAAAGAACCCAAGTCAATGGAAAGTGAAAGACCGCCAAAGGAGAAGCGACCGGTCGGTCGTCCTCGTATGAAGAAATCCTCGGAAGGGAATGATTCCCCTTCGAAACGTCCAGTAGGTCGTCCCCGATCGAAGAAGAATCAAGAAAAATCATTTCAAAACGAAGGGGAGAACTTATCAACGCCATCTTCGTCATCGCAAGATCTGCTCAGGACTAACCACAATTTCCCTATCATCTCCCCTCCTATAAATAAAGAACCTGAGAATCTAGTTCAATTCCCAGAATCCCAAGACCAAACTTTCACTGAAAAAAAAAAATTGAGGTAATTTTTATTTTATTATATTGACGTCATCAGGGAGAGCCACCCCCACTTAAAATAAAATTTCCCCCAAAACGAACTGCCTACGTCACTGCAAACGAATGAAACAGTGATCCATTTAGGCTCCTTTACTCACAATTTGTTTAAATCTTCAAGTGATCAGCGCCCTTAATTTTTTTAAAAATATCCATATTGATTTAATATAGTATATATTTAAAAATTAAAAAAAATATATAATCTTATTAATTTAGTCCGCTTATGTCTCCGTCCTTATTTATATTAATTGGTAGGTAAATTTTTGTCGCTTAAGACGGGAAGCGAACCACTGACTTTTGGAACGTGAAGCGAGACTCTACCTCGGAAACAAGTTAAATTAAAATTTACTGATCGTTTATTATTAATTTTCTTATTTTAGAGGATTTTTTTTTTGAATTGGCAATTATTGGGTCACTCACTCCATATCAGATAATTTAAACTTTTTTATTTGCAAAATCATTAGTAAATCTAGCCAAACCATTTCCGAAACAGTGGCGTAGTTTGGTCTGCTCGGGGGATCTCTCTGACCGGTCAAATTTATTAAATAAGTAGTACTATTAGATTTATTTAGAAACGCTGTCATTTCTAGGCAAATTAAGTCTTTCATGAGAATTATATACCTATTTTTAGGTGTTTCGAGGATCACGAACTTCTCTCTTATAGGAAAAGATAATAATATAAAAAAGGTTGGGATTCATTTTGGAAATTAATAATTAATTCCTGCTGCGGAGTTTGGGCTTCTTAAGATTCATTATTTTCCATAAATTCGACACGTTATGACAAATAGATAAACGAAATTTAATAGCCTACAGGTATCCCTCGATTAATTGGTTCCGAACTAATTCGAAGCACTAATCGAATACATAATACCAACAGCCCTACTGCAACTCCGTTGAAGATACGTCATGCGCATAAATTGTGAGAAAAACAATAATTTAAAGTAAAATTTTCTAATTTACCGTCCAAAGAAAGTCCCTTTCTTTCTGTCGTTAAACTCATAAAATTAAAAACTTTTTATACCGATATTTTAATTTCAAAATGCGCAATAAAAGAGAAAAAAGAATCATCATGTTTCAATATAAATTTCTTAGAATTTATACAGCGTGTTGTTTCAAAATTTATAAAAAAACAAAATGTTTTTGTTTAGATTCTTAATTAATTCGGATTAATCGAGGGATGTCTGTATTATTATATAATGAAAACATCACACATTATCCCACTTTTGGCACCCCCTTAGTGACGTCACATTTTTATTATAATAATTCAATTATATTTATCAATTTTTTAAATTGAATTTCAGGTCAATTAAAAGCATGGTTGAATTTTTTGATTTTAATTTCACGAGCGATGATCAGGATTTCAATTCTCTCCGGAACAAATTGGGATTTCCGTAAGCATTAATATATAAAATTTACCTTTTTAAAATTATGTATCAAAATAAAAAAATTGCCACAGTTTTTGCTTTTTAAAATATTTATTTACTCCTATGATCTAAATATCTAATATGTTCTCAATTTATTTCTACATTTTTTTTTTTTTTTTTTGTAGTACCAAATTCCCGCTGCTGATGAATCAATTGAGTTGGGATCCGAAGGCGAGTTTCAGCGATATCGCCAAATACGGCTGCCTGAAATGTTATATGTGCTTTAGATACCAATATGATTTTATCGTCCACGAATGCCAAGATAAAGAATTGGCCAGTTTCTGTCCTAATTGTTGGACCATGTATCCTCATAAGCCACGAAAAAAGTAAGTTTTTTTTTTTTCTCTCATTTGATAAGGGACTAAGAGGAGAATTGATGTAGGTTTTGTTCCCAAAACTTTTTTACTGGGATTTTAAAAAACGGTCACTCAGCCTTCTTCACGCAGATGAAGAAAATCCAGTTATTTTTAAATAAGCGAAAACTATGAATCTTTTTTTTTTACTTTCTCTTACCTATATATGTAATATAAAGAAAGTATCTCACAATCAATATCCTGGGTAGAGGACCAAAACGTCAGCCTTGCTTTTTTATTGATTACATTATTTGTTAAATAACTAATAAAATTACTTTTATTTTAATTTATCTTTCAGGCGGCGACGCAATCAAGACAATCTTTTCGACGAGGTCCCTGAGAAAGACAGGGTCCCAGTTCATGTCTGCGATTCTACCATTTTACAATGCACCGTGTGCAATTTACAATTCGTAAATTCGTTTGACTTATTACAACATTTTAACTTGCATTATTTTTAAAATACAATTTTTATAATTAATATTCATTCATTTTTATAGTGGCTTGCTATTATTTTTTTTTTTCTAATTTTTAATTTTGAAATATGTTTAAATATCTAATTGCTAAAATTAAGTTTTTTTTTTTTTTTTGAGTTATTTAAAAAACAATCAGAGCTTGCTTGTAGTCTTTTCTATCCGCTTCAATTTTTTATTAAATAATAAAAAAAAAAAAACACCTGTGTTTATACAATTTAAAAATAAAATTTTTCTTTGTGATTAAAATTTATTTTATTTGTATCAAAAATAAATTTAGATTCAAGGGATCACATCTGACAAGTGGATGGCGAACACGAGTTACTCGAGTTAAGATTTTAAATGTCATTTTTTTCTTCTATTTTGTAACGGACCGGTTTTCCCTTCTTCCCTATCTCGCTTTTAATTTTTTATACCAATAAGATGACGAAAAAAAAAAAAAATTCCCTCTTGAGGAAAAATTCTCAAAAATTTTTTTTACACCTAAGAGGGGATTATTTTTTTAAACCGCTTGATGAAATAAAATCTAATATTAATATCTGGAACGTTGCTAAGAGATTTTAGTAATAGATAATAATGAATGGGTATTTCCATGACTGTACCCCCCCCTCCCCTCTCTCTCTTGCTTTGGTCCATTGGCTCCTCCGTTGCAATTTTATTAATATTTGTGATTTATGTGACATTTCAAATTTTAAAGTGTCAATGCAGAGACACTTCGTTGGTTAAGTGGCTGCAAGGAGACTGTAAAATACTTGTCTCCGATCAGTCTCTCCGCGTTCCTTTGAATTGCGTCAAGAATTTAGAGAGAGCAGGCGAAAATAGAGGCAGACACCCCTTTTATCAAAGGTACAAAAAATATAAAATAGAATTTTTCCTCTTTTAGGGAGGTAGGAGGGTACAGTGGTTCACAACCATCAGTCGGCAGAGAAATAACACTTTAAAAAATTTAATTTAAATGAACTTTACAGGCTTATTACTAATTTATTTTGTTCCGAACATTTGAAATTTTTATATTTATTATAAAGGATGGATATTATTAATTGAGAAATTTTTTTATCTCTGCGAAAAAATATTACATCTTTTCTCTGTCAGCCGAACAAAAAAATTTGGGAACCGCTGGGATAGAGAATCCATAGGACATGATTTAAGGTGTAAGTCATGACACTCTCTCGAAATTATCAAGTTTGGATTATTTAGTTAGAATTTTATTCTAAATTCTAGCTCTTTTGCTTACATACCTGATTTAGTTAACCTAGCATATACAGAGGAAGCCAAAATCTAATTGAAAAATGTTTACATATGATAAGCAGTAAGGTGGCGCCGCCATCGGTCATTTGCCACAACTACAACGGAAACGGCGATGACGTCATTAAGCCTCACCCAGAGAGACCGAGAGAAGTGAGCTGCCAGTTGCAGACCTCAACGTTTTTTTAGATGTTGCCGGTAGATTATTTATTTTCAAGATTCTTTTTATAAAGTTGAAAACATGGATAGCCAAGGAAGAAAAGTCATCGTCTGCGATAATGGAACTGGGGTAAAACTTCTCATTACTTAACAAATAAATACAATCAGTCAAATAACATCATAGGCTGATGACACATTGTCCAAACATAACCTGTCATTTCTTTTTTATTTTTTTTCTTTCATTTAATTAAACAATTAATATTTTTAAAAATATATATATATATATTTGAATATGTTTAATCAATTTAATCAAATGTTTATAAATAATTACATTACTCCCAGTAAAATTTATTAATTTTTTTCTTGTTCGCTATTTAACTTATTAAATTTATTATTGTAATGAAAAAGTATAATTACTTATAAATCACTATTTAGAAAATTATTTTAATGAATCACAAGATGACCAAACATCAAATATATATATATATATATTTGACTCGAACCAAATTTTTTTTCTAACTATGCCTAAAAGTTTTTATTATAATTATTTTTTATAATTAAAATATATGAGAAAAAATCAAAATATGTCTCTTATTAATAGCTGGGAATTAAGCAAGATTAAAGCAAATTATATTATCTGTCAAAATGATATTTAGAACGTTTCCGTTAGATATGTATTTGTTTATTTAAACATCCAATTGCCTGATAATAAGTCACTTTTTTTTGTTTGCTTGCAATTTCTTAAATAGTAAGGGAAGGCCCAGCTGGTTTTGTAGTTGGATGAACACGTAATCACACCTCAATTCTTTTCTTGTTTGTCAATAAGGGACTGACTAATCTCACTTTTCTCTGATTCAATTCAGTTTGCTTCGTTTAGAATTAAATCAGTTTTAAATTTTTTAATTTACCAATTCATGTTATTCTATTTTTCAAAGTAAATAGGAAAAGAATTTATTATTAAAATTTATTCCTCAAAATCCTTTTAATTTTTTCTAAAACATAATTCGACCCATTTTCAAAAATAGGCTGGTCATTACAATATGGATGTAAAGTTAATTAATTTTTTTAAAGTCTTTTTCGGCATCTGAGGCCATTTAGACTTCGTCTTTATCTATTTATATTAATTGGTAGCCAATATAATTTAAATAAATTTTTTCGCTTGAGATGAGAAGCGATCCACTGAACAAAGTCAATTATTTATATTTTTATGAAATTATTATTATTTTTTTTTTTCAGACTAAAAGGCAATATACGAAGATCAAAACCACAATATAATCTGAGAAAATAATCTTAATAATATTCTCCTCTAAGTTTTCATTTTCACCCTGGATATATTCAAATGATATATATATATTTCTCTGAATTCAGATTCTGAATTATTGCTATTTAAACATTTCATTTCTTTGCTAGCTGGAATATAACCAAGGGGAAACAAAAGGACATTTAAAAATTTTCAATATATCATTTTTGACCTCTTTCGTTCCTTCAAAAAAAGTCTGATTTGTCCCAGTTAATTATTACTATATATGTTTCTGTATTTTTTAATGTTTGGAATAAAAAATACATTTCATTAAAATCATGTCTATCCAAACTTATCATGTTGCAAAGTTGTGATTAATATTTATTTTTTGTTATAGTAATTAAATCAATTAATAACGAAAAAACTTTGAAGAAAAAAATATCTTCATACTAGATAAAACCTCCGAAGTTATTATTCAGTCCATTTCTCCTCTTAATTAAATTGATATTTTTTTGTTTCAGTTCGTAAAGTGTGGCTATGCGGGTTCCAATTTTCCAGCGCACATTTTCCCATCAATGGTCGGAAGGCCGATCATTCGAGCCGTCAATAAAATCGGGGATATCGAAGTCAAGGTAATTAATAAATAAACATTTAATTCCTTATTTCATCTCAATACTAACTATAATAACAACAATTTAACAAGATATGGTTAATTCATAGTTAATGTAATCTGAATTTAGATGAAAAATATTTTATTTTATGATTATATATATATATTTAGAAACTAGTTATTTATTTTAAATTTTCTAATATTAATAGTTAATATGTATTGGAAGAAAAGGGAAATATTTTGAGATATAAACAAAGGAAATTAAATAAATAATTTACGAGGATGTTTTTTCCCAAGAAAAATAAAACAGACTTTTCGGCCCAGAATATCTATTCTCCTCCAGTGACGTTTCGGAGATTCAACGTCACCCATAAGGTCACCGACAAGATCGTATAAAATATTATTTTTTACCTCTAACAAGTATTATATATACATCATTGCAATGTGGCGATTTAACAAAAGTCACAAACGCAGCTCTCAGCCAACTCAATCTCGAGGCAACCAGAGGATTCTTCCATCTCAATATTAACTATAATATAAACCAATCTTGAATTTAGATGAAATTACGACCTTTGTTCTGATGATGGGTGACTTTGAACCCTCGAAACGTCACTGGAGGAGAATAAATATTCTAATAACAACATTAATCTCATCTCATAACATTATTATAAAGTATGAAATTGCTTTGATTTTCGCTAATTTTTCTATTTTTTGTTTATAAGATAATTGTTGATAATTGTTATTATGATTAGATGAATATAAACCCTAATTGAAAAAAAACTAGAACAGGGTTTCCCAAACTTTTTGCACTAGCAACTCGAAAAATTTTTTTTAGAGATCTCATCATGAAAATATTTTGATTGTTCACTCCTGTAATTTGATATTTTTTTGGGGATTTTGAAAATGGTTTGTTTCCTTTCCCTCCTCTGTAGTCAGAGATATTGCGAGTTTCCCAAAAATTCGAGGTATCCCATTTATACATATTTTTTTCCTTCTAGTAATTCTATCTAATCGTTTGTTTTTCATATTATACATCCCTCTTCCCTTCCCGTTTAGAAATTTTTCGAGTCCCAGCTCGAGCTGTGCATCTCCAGAGAATAACTCTGGAAGGTTCGTATTCCCCTCTTAAATAATTATTTCTCTAATCTGCTCGAAATTGACTTAATTCCTCTTGGATAATTCATTCAAAATATCATAACCATTTAAATATTAAGTAATTTATTTTTTCCATTTTTTTCTTCAGTTAAAAATTTTAGGTTTTTTGTTTTTAGCAAAGAACGATTTGTAATAAATTTCGATGTGAATAAATGTTTTTGATATTAACTATAAATACAGGAATAAAAATGCTTTCCTTACAGTTTGAGAAACCCTGCTCTAGAATCATTTGATCGCTAAAAAAGTCTAAATTCCAAGCAAAATCGTTTTTTCTTTCAGGAGGATATGTTTGTCAAAGTAAGCAAGACAGCGTACTTGTAAGACCCAATCAATGCAATGCATTTCTCATATATTTCCGTTGGTTTGTTGTGTTGTTCAACATTATTAGCATGAAACACCGAAAAAATTCAGTGGCGGCGCAACTCTTGGGAATTCAGGGACTCAACCTAAAAAAATGTTTCGCCTCCACTGTTTAATAAATGTAGTTGTTGGTTGTGTCTTCTAAAAACAAAAACAAACCTATTATGCATGAATATAAAATCTTGTTTGCATGAATGTTATAAAAAATTCACAGTAAAATTTGGATTGTTTTTTTTTTATATTTTTTATTTTTGTAAATAACATACTGATATCGAAATTGTTTGTTTATTCATGCTGCTAGGGATATGAACATGTTCCTGTAAGTATTTCTTCTTAAAATCTCGATCACTTTCCAATTTGGAGAAGGTTCAAATGCAATTCACTGGCCATTTTAAAGCACATATATGTAAATATTTTTCAATCAATGAACAATTGTTGGGAAGCATCAGATATACTTCTAATATAAAAAAATTCTTTTTTTTTTTTTTTTAAATATTGGATGATGAAAAAAAATTACTTCGATTCGAACTTCCCTTTTCTGGACCATTGCTGAAAATCGAAAATTTCACGAGATGGGCGCGTAATTTTTTTTCCATCATTCCAAGACCTTCGGAGGTTTTTAAACATAATATGAATGTTTAATTCATCTTTTGTGAATAATTTACTCATTTCTTTAACTTTTGTATATTTATTTCACCAAAGATTTATTCTTCTATTCCTTTAAATTTATAATAATAAAATAAATATTTTTCAGGATTTGATGGTGGGAGATGAAGCGAGCAAATTGAGATCCATGCTTGAAGTGAATTATCCCATGGAAAATGGAATTGTCAGGTAAACAATTTTATTATAAGCCCGGAGAAATCTCAAACGTACCAAGGGCCAAAATTTATTAACAAAAAACGAACAACACTTACAACTAATTAGAATTAATTAGGATTAGCAGATTGGTTAAGGAAGGGCAATGGCATTGGCTTTTAGCACATTGAATCTTCCCAATCATTATTGCAAAATGGTTATAAGCTAACAATGTACACATCAAGACACAAATATCATCATGATGGTTGTCTGTAGATCAAAATTATGTGAATGGAGCGGTCGACCGGTAGAGTAACCTATCTCGAAATAAAACTCCCAATATGTGAAACGTTTCGACCTTAATTAAATAATAGATCAGATTTGTTTGACATTAGAGTTATTCTTCGGTTAATGTGAGTATCTTTATCTAAGAATAAATTAATTCAAATATTATTTTCCTAGATTTTCTAAGCAGTTTAATATGAAATTAGCATCTTTATAATATGTTTAAATTAAAGAAAAAATTAATATTAATATTTTTTCCTATTAATTTAAGTATATCTTCAGTTAATGCGATTTTGATTATTGAGGAAATATTGCGGGATTAATTAACCGCATTATTCAAGGGGTAACTGAATCAGAAATTTTAGAGGCTACTTCATCTCCTTTTACATATTTCATAGTATATGAATTTATGTTGAGCCATATTCATTCAGCGCTAGGACTCATGGGGCCGACGGCTCTGATTTAGATAGATAAATTTCCATTTTCGGGCAACATCCACACCCTTATTCAAAGCCAAAAATCCCGACTGGATTTTGATGAGTATTTTAATGTAAATATTTTGTATTATCAGAAGAAACTCATACATAAAATAAACAAAATTTTTGGTCACAAAGAAAGGAGTGAGTGATACCCGAAACGTCGGCCGAAAATATAAATATTTATTTTTACTTTTATTGATTTTCTCCTATTCATCAGACTCATCACTCATAATATTGATTCTCAAATATGTAGACTTACTCGGGGGTTCTCAAATGCCTTGTAGAAGTACACTAATAGCTTCGAAGTTTGAGAGAAAAAATGCCAAGAAAGTATTTCTGAAAAATTTAATTATTGAAAGATGCGATTTTTAATAAATAGAAAACCCATATGATTTAGCCAATAATCGTGGGTTTTAAACATATAAGAAGGAGAGGGGTATATTAGACTTTAAACAAGCACTCAAACGTTCATTCTTGAGAACAACTGGCTGAATGGATGGTTTATATATATTTACATACTCGTATATATATATATATATATCCAGAACATTTATTGAAAAAGAATATTAATTTTTTTAAATTTCGATTGTCATATCATCTCTCCATTGCTTATTTTATAGAAAGGGACTTATGACTCAATAATCATATAGGTCTGTCTACTTTTCCAACTAGAAAATCTTTTCTGCCTTTAATTAATCATAATTATTATCCTTTTCTTTTTCCTTTTAGTAGAGGAAAAATAGGTAGGAGCAAGAGCATGCACCATCTCTAATTTTATCTGTCTTTATATTACATGTGCGCGTGGCGTAGCCTCTCACTGAGCCACTGCTTTATTTTAATTTGTATTTAATTTCTTTTTAGGAATTGGGAAGATATGTGTCATGTTTGGGACTACACCTTCGGCCCTGAGAAGATGAATATTGACCCCAGGGAATGTAAAATTCTTCTAACAGAGCCGCCAATGAATCCTACAAAAAATCGTGAAAAAATGATAGAGGTATCTGATTTTTTTTTTTTACTTCTATAGTCGGAGCGTTTTCAGAATTTCTAAAAAAAGGCCAAAAGATGCTCTATTCATGTCATTTCAGACCAATCACGTTTTTGTCTACAAGAGAGCAAATAGACCATTCTCATGATTTTTTTTGGTATTCCGAAAGGGGCCTGATTGCAAAAAATAGCTAGATTTCACCTTCTAGATATTTTTAAGGAACCACTCCCCCCCCCCCTCCTTCGTTACACAAAAGCAATATGTTCATCAATGTTCTTTCCATTCAAGGCCGATAGATCTTTAAGATGGTAAAATGAAAGGGTTTGGAAACATTGGATTTTTTTGATTAATTTTTAACTTGGACCTTTGATCTATTTTATTTAGAATAAGGTTGAAAATATACAAAATTTCTATAAAATTCTATTATTTTTACTTTTCCTACTCTTTTATATAATAGTAAGGGAAAAGTATTATGATCCTGATCAAAAATTTTCCTCAAATTTAAAAAAATATTTTTAGGTTTCAAGTCAAAGGACTCCAAAAATATAATATATATATATTATATACGTTAAGATTTTATATACTGTGGTATATATATATATATATATATATATATATATATATATATATATGTGTGTGTGTGTATAGCTTTTTATTTTGAACCCACTCATCGGAAAAGGATGCAACTTAACAAATTTATAGACCTAGGAGGGGCAAAGAAACATAAAATTTGACACGAATCGGTCTGCAGGATTCGGTAAAAAATCTACCTCGCCGCATCTAAATAATGAAAAAGAAACTGTGATAGCACTTTTCGATATTTAACGTTGAGTAATTGGCCAAATGACCTGACAGGCATAATCTATCCTCTTTCTAAGCGATCTTGTCACGTGACTAACAAATCAAACAACGGGAGATTAAACCCTTAATGAGCTAAGTTCACATCTCTCTTCAGTTAAGCTCTACGACAAATACTCACAAAAATCATGTGTTTCGTTTTTGTTATTAAATTTCAATATATTCAATCTGTAACCAGGTCCTAGTAATAATTAAGACGTTTGTCATTAGCCCTTGACTAATTTTTGATTGGAAGCGGATTATTCTAAAAAAAAAATGAAAATAGAATTGGGTATAAGATAAAAAACACACATCATCATAGACCGAAAAAAAAAACTGGAATTTTATTTAATCTCTTTGACTTGTTTTAAACTCAATTAATGAAAAGACAAACAAAAAACTTAAAATTAACAATAAAGCCATATTCGATAGGGCGTAGAGAGGCTCCAAAGGATTTGGTTAATGATGGCTAAAAAGTGCGAGTTCGTTGCTATATAATATATAATATAAAATTTTATTTAATTTTTATTTAATGACATCGTATAAGCTTTAAAAGAGGCTTATCTAATCTTTTCCTGTTTATCACTATATTAACTTATTTGCTAACTCTACTTAAAATATACAAAGGAAAAAAAGCATTTTTTTCGTCGTAGAGCCTATCAACTAATATATCATATTTTGAGGAAATAATTAAAATTGATAAAAAAACTTTATGAATGTCTTTCGATTATGGATTGGGATTCAGTCTTTGCGACGGGCCGGCTTGCTCTTTCCCAACTTTGATTTCCTTTTCACGGGAATAATAAGACAAGATAGAAGTATTATAATTCAAACTCTCCCGACTAAATGTTGACCATTTTTTATTTTATATTTATTCCCTAAAATTGTATATAAAATAAGCCAGGTTTTGTGATTTTTTTTTTTTAAAATAAGTGCTTAAAAAGTAAACGTTTATTTTAACAAATATACACCCTTACTAAAAGGAATTTGATTTAAAATAAAATAACAAAAAAAAAAAAATTTTTAATTAAAAATTGAACCAATTCCACACCCCTGTTTATATATATATATATATATATATATAGCCTCGGCGGAAGGCGGGAACAATTTGTGTGCCGTCAAGCAGGCGCTGAGCCGGAAAAATTGTCGAACGCGTCTTATTTATCACGGATCATTATTTTCAACAATGAAAGCTTGAACAGCAATATTTTCAAAATGAATTTTTACAGAAAAAAAAAAAAACTATGTAATTGTGTTCACTATTAAAGTCTAAGTATTCAAATTTTGTATTACTATATGGCTATATAAATATTAATAATCTATTAATTTTTGAAATCAAAGAGAAAAAAAAAAAAAACATGATCTACAAACTGACAATATGAAATTTTCACACACTGTTTATTTTTCTAGCACCGAGCCTCTACATATATATATATGAAATATTATTTTCACTGGCTGATCCTCGGTCCACATACATCCAACCGGAAACCTCCCACAACACACATATATATAGTCTATATAGAGAAAGTTAGTTCTAAATCTAAGTGTCTAATATTTTTATAAAGCAAATTGTTTATTGAAATGTAATAATAAAAATTTTTAATGGTTTCATTGATGATCATTGGTGTGGGGGGGGGGGGGGGGGGGAACCGACCCCCCCTAAGCCACTGTATATAATTTATTAAAGGGCAATATTCTTTTTCCTAATACACAATTTATTTGAAATTTGTATCATGTTTTTTTTTCTCTACCAAGCATGAAGTTACTCCGTTGATTATTATTTATTTATAAGAGATGGCCTCCTCTAAATAAATTGTTTTCCTCAGGTGATGTTTGAGAAGTACGGCTTCAGTGGGGCGTATATCGCAGTCCAAGCTGTACTCACTCTCTACGCACAAGGACTTTTAAGTGGAGTGGTCGTTGATAGTGGGGATGGAGTTACGCACATCTGTCCGGTTTATGAGGAGTTCGCTCTTCCACATCTCACCAGACGTCTGGATATCGCAGGCAGGGATATCACACGATATCTTATTAAGGTAAAAAAAGATTTAAAGTAAAATGTATTACTTTCTATTTAAATAAATCCGTATTATTTGATTTCAGCTCCTTCTGCTCAGAGGTTACGCTTTCAACCATTCTGCAGATTTCGAGACGGTCCGCATTATGAAAGAGAAGCTGTGTTATATCGGTTATAATATCGAAACTGAGCAAAAATTGGCCCTCGAGACGACTGTATTAGTGGAACCCTATACTGTAAGCTGTTTGCTTTTATGTTGCCACCACGGAATCGACTGTCTTCTTAAAATCTTTGGAGACGTGAGGAGCGAATTGATCGTTTGAAAATTGAATGTAGAATTGAAATAATGGAGAGAGTGAGAGTGAAAAAGCTTGAAATGAGTAGAGATAAGCGAAATGCAAAGAAGAGAAAGAATTTAATCTCAAGCTGCAAAAAATGCTTAAATATTATTTAAAATTGTTAAGAATTTGCATTTAAATATGGAAGTTTTCGAATCTTCCCAAATATAAAACAATACTTTCTCACAATATACTCGTATTCCATATTTAGGTAAGAGAAAGTAAAAATATAAAAAAATATTTAAATATATTTTTTACAAATGTGGCTAATAGGCCTGCAGCGTTGGGCAGAGCAGTTCTTTTGTGAACAAAAGGACATTGAGACAGGCCGTTCTGCCTCTCACACGTGACCAGCGCGATACTTGTGACTCAGTCACAAAGCGTTCGCAGTTTCTCTGTCGGTTTTATTTTTTTGTTTTTAATTTATTAATTAATAATTTTTAATGTTTAATGTTCAAGCTTCTTTTCGAAACTGGCTTCCATTATGCGTAGTTCAACTTTTTTTTTCTAGCAGACCTACGTCTCAGTGTGCGCCCGCCTGGCTTTAATATGGAAGTGACAGTCGTGTGGTGGTCACACGAATTTATTTTCAATTATAACATATGAAAATGAGGATGAGAATATACTCGTATAACATTAATAATAATTTTTTCAGCTTCCCGACGGCCGAGTAATCAAAGTTGGAGGTGAGCGTTTTGAAGCTCCAGAGGCTCTCTTCCAGCCGCACTTGATCAACGTCGAAGGTCAGGGAATCGCTGAACTCGTCTTCAGCACAATCCAAGCGGCGGATATCGACATGCGAAGTGAATTATATAAGCATATAGTCCTCAGTGGGGGATCAACGATGTACCCTGGTCTCCCAAGTCGGCTAGAACGGGAAATTAAACAACTCTACCTGGAGAGGGTATTAAAAAATGATATCGATAAACTTTCGGTAAGTTCGTTTTTAATTTCTCTTACCATAAGCTTTCTGATTCAAAGCCTCTTATTTCCTATTGTATTAAAATCCGACCTTCCTAGATGAGGAGTGTCAAACTCGCCGGCCATATAAGCGTACCTCAAGAATGTCAAACTTCTTGATAATTCGAATCAAAAGGATTGAATGATTAAGGATATATAAATTTTGGAATCTCTGAACAGACTGGACAATTCCGTTTTATTTCCCAAAATTTAACCCTTTTTTTTTCTAATTGTTGAATTGAAGAAAAAAAAAGATCAGCTAAAATTTAGCTAAGAGAAAAATTGAATCATGTCGGAAAAAAATACAGGGGGTGAAGGGATCGGTTCAGGATCCGAGAAAATTAATGAAAAAACCGTTTGAGACTCTAAAACTAAAATTATGGAATAAAATTATTTCCTATTTCAATTTGCAATTTCATTAAAGCCTAGAGAACCGCAAAAATTGTTTCCTAGGCGCCGCCAGTTTGATACCCCTTTCCCAGATTCCACCAAAAATTTTACATTGAGTTTTCAACATCAAAAAAAAAAATTATATATATATTTCCAAAAAATGAACATGTAACAAAATATCTCTACAAAAAAGGCTTTTGAGTACAACATTTCTCCTAAAATTATTTGCATACAAAAAGTTATTTATTCACTTAGCATTTATGTGCGCTCTTTGTAATGTGGCTTAAAAGACTAAAAAAATGAAGTATACGAGTTAGTGAAGAAAGCATAATCTGTTGTCGAAATGTTTATCATAAAAAAATGTTTTTTCAAATTACTAAATTCCTTTTCCAAATGTTACTAAATTACATAAAAAAAAAAAAACAATTTTGGTTCAAATTCGATATTTTTTTGATTTTGACATTTTTTCTTTTCACTTTGACCTCGACGGCGTCGACGAATATAACGCGACTGATCCCCATACAAAGAGCACAAAACCATCAACTGCTTACAAATGATGCGTTTCCGTTGTGCTCTTTGTCTGAACGCGTCAGTCGCGCTAAATCGCATTCAATCGGTTCAAATAGACAGGAATAATTTTTTTCTTTTCCAACATTTTAGAAAAATAAATTTAAAGAATTAGAAACGATAATAATAATTGAAATAAAATATCAAATAAATTCTGATTTTTAGAAATTCAAAATCCGCATCGAAGATCCCCCCCGGCGGAAGGACATGGTCTTCATCGGTGGCGCTGTTCTTGCTGAAGTGATGAAGGATCGAGAAACATTCTGGATCACGCAACAAGAATACCAAGAAAAAGGCGTGAATGTGCTCAAGAAACTCTCCCGTGCCAGCTAGTGTTTTATTGTCATTTTTCTAAATTAACCGATTATTTAAAACAAAACAAAACAAAAAAAAAAAAGAAATACTCTTTCCCCCCCAATTGATTTCTCTACTTAAAATTGTGACTCTTCCTCTCTCTCCTTTTATCGCATCTGCTAGACTGCGCCTTCACTTGCGTGCGCAATATAATTTATGTGATTTTTCTATATGCAATCGATTTAATATTTCTTTTACTTTAAATTATAATATAATTATCAATTTTTTAAACAAGATTTTTTATTTAAATTTATAATGAATGTTTGAATTGTAGTTTAGCTCCTTTGCGATTATCGGCTCGATTTGAAATGTCTCTGACCGAACTGGAAAAGATCTCATCCGGAGCGAGCAAAGAGTAATGAACCCAACAAAGAATTATTTTTTATTAAATGACAACACTGGAACGAGGAGATAATCGTCTCGGAGCTCAGACTAGAATTCGAATAAATAAATTTCATATTAAGTTTTATATGATTATTTAATTTTTTTAATCTTTTTATATTATTATAGAAAAAAGGGGCATTGCTATTTATATATATATATATATATAAATATTTAATTTCTGGTTACTAGTCTTATATATATTTCCTATGTTATTTAATCAAAATAAATTTTATTTAATTTTTATAATAAATTAATATTTTTTAAAATAACAAAATTTGAATTCAGAGCGAGCAATGTCCCGGAAATTTGATTTTCTCTTTAAATGAGAGACATTCCATTTTTTTTAGCGCCAAAAACTCCAAAGACAAAAAAAAAAACGAGGCGGAGTAAAAGAAATAGAAATTTACGATGCCTCGCAACAAAGAAATTTTTAGCAAAAAAAATTGATATCTGAGTTAGAGAGATCTCGATGATTCTATTCAATAAATAAGTAATGTATATAAATAAATAAATCTCGACTTCCTGTATAAAATGGCATTTGTTGCATTTCAAAAGGCTATTCGAAATCACTAGCAAAAGCTCTAAAGAGAGAATTTTATTAAAAATATCCTATCAAACGCATCAGCACAATTAGTATTAAATAAAAAAATCTCGCTAGTATTTTGAATAGCTCTTTGGATATACATACATGATAAATTAAATAAAAACTCTAATGTTAAGTAATGGAAGTTTTTTATTTTTCATTTCCAAAAAGCCACGAGTTCCCTGAGCTTCCCTTCACATGTCGTCGAAAAGACCCCTAAGGAAAATGGCATTTTATGAGACGACACGGAAAATTTTCTCAGCTACGTGGAAATTCATATTGAAAAAAAAAGAAAATATTTTCTTCTCAGTGAAAATAAAGATACAAGACGTCGCGTCACAACCAATCAAAAATTGAAAGCTTTTCTATAAAGAGGTTCTGGAGTTTGACCTCTAAAAAACGTAATGACGTCCAGGGACAATGAAAACTTCGGAAGAGAGAAAAAGAATAACAATATGGAACATTTATTTGAACAGGATTGACGTTTCGAGCTAGATTGGAACCATCATAAGGCTCAATCATACAAAGTTAAAAACATCGGCACACCGGAGGACTCAGCAATGTTTGCCAACAAAAACAACCAAAGTGATTGAAATATTCAAATAAATGCGATTCGCCTGAAAAACTTGTTCTTTTTCTCTCTCGCTGTATTTCCTGACCGGGTAGAGATAGGCGGAAAACGCCCAAGAGCCACCTGTGTGTGTATTTCCGGACTGATTAGTCTACATAATGATTCCAATAAAAAGTCATTTACTTTGAAAGAAAATAGACCTTTTCGAGCGTTTAAGGTCACTAAATAGAAAATATTATTATAATCATATAATCGTAAAAAATATCTGACGTTGCCACTCAAACTTTTAGTTTTTGCTAGAAGTTTTATATATAAATATTTGGTTAGTGGATGCGAAGCCCTCCTGCTTCACCCCCTTATGATTTGCTTCAATAATTAGATCATATTTATATTTTGCAAGACAAAAAAATAAATAAATGTTTTTAGGTTTCTATTACAATTGTCTTGCAAAGGCCAGGAGGTCCTGATAATCTTTTAGATATTGGGCTACGCTCTAAACATCACTTTCAATTTAGCCCATTCCCTCCTTTCTAATAAACTAGCCCAGCCTAACTCGCTAATCAT
>JAAAKE020086977.1:0-21791 GCA_010014785.2 Anisolabis maritima | reverse complement strand
AATATATTTTTAATACATTTAATTCAGGCATATTTATTTAAATCAATTGGATACCAATTGATTTAAATAAATAAAAAAAAAAAAATTAAATATTTTTTTTTATTTATATGAACTAAAAATAAAGTTTTTTATTTTTACTAGTAATATATAATATAAATATGCATATATATATATTTATGAAAATATTTTTAAAGTATTAATTATTCATAATAATGAAGTTCCCTATAAATCCTTTTTTCTAGAACATAATTAATTTTTGAAATCTCCATAGACTCGTTGAAAAATTTCAATTATTATAGTGAACTGTAAATGAATACTGCTTTTCAGGGAAGATACTTTCATGAGAATTTACTTGGTTGAGTTACAACTTCCTTTTTAAATAACAAAGGTTAATTTAGAAATCCTTCGATTGATTTAGATTGGTCAAAAAAGAAAACTTTTAAATAAAAAAATTAATGAAAAAGAATAATATACGAGTATACTAATTATATTCTCCGGTGAGAGTTAATATAGAGCAAAGTTAGAATAAACAGGAACTCTAATTTCAATCGAATAAAGATAACATTCCTTGCAAAGAGATAAGAGGGTGAAAAAAACTTGAAAGTAGAGAAAATAAGATGAAATAAAATCTAATATATAAAATAGATTTTTTTCCTGCAGTCCTCAGACATTCCCACTCAAAGAGATAAAAATTTAAATAAAGTGTTGAATTTAAATAAATTAAAAAAGAGTTATCATCTAAGTGAATTAAAGAAATTATATCCATTCCATATTCAAAGATATTGATCTTATCTCATTAAATAAAAGCTAAGATTCATTCATTAGGTTAATTTTTTGGCTTCTATTCAGCTTCCCACTTTAGAATATTGTAAATGTAATGTTTTCTTGTTCAGTAACAAATGAAGCAAGTCAATTTTGGAATTTAACTTTCTATTCGATATAATATGCTTGAAAAGCACGAAACCTTAAGATTTCATGAAAATGATGGCTAATCAAGAGATTAAGATGTAATTCTTAGTTCTCTTGTCTTTTTATTCAATTTAATCCTAATATATTAAATTTATATTAAATATTTTTATAGTTAAATTTTTGTTCTCTTTTTAAATTCATCACTTCTCATTTATTTTATTATGCAAAATACATATTTCTCATAAATATTTTTATGTTATTCTACATTTTAAGGCTTAATGAATAAACAGAACTAAAATTTAAATTACTTACCAAAAATTGGGGATATCTGGGTCTGATCGACACGAAATTGATGAGATTGGAACGGCCTCTCTGGCTGGTCTGAAAGGACAGCATCTGAGTCAAATGCAGGGAGTGGACTGGTTTCAACCTGCAAAACAAGAGAGAGAGATAGGAAGCGATGAGAATAAGAAAAAATATTTAACTTAGTACATACACACATTCTCACAGAGTAAAAACAAGATTAATCAAAATTTTTTTTGGAAAAATTCCACTAGCAGTCATTTTAAAAAAATGTAAATTATACGGTCAATGTTTTACCCACGGATCAGGATTTTCTTCAGTTCTTAAGATTTTCATTTTTAGATTCGGTCCTAATCCGCCTCTCTTATGTTCATAAAAATATTTAATAAAATAAAATGTGAATATATTTTCTTTTTCTTCTAAATGGATCGTTTGTTCTTTGACCTGCTGGACGGTTGTCATGACAACGATGGAATTAACTACGCCTGCCACCCTTCAACTGAAAACTCGGGCGACATCTTTTCCTTTTTGCATAATTCATAATAATCATCTTCATCATATTATCTCTCTCTTCTAGGCCACTTGATAATTTAATTATATTCTTATTTTGTGTCTGTTCCTCTCTTTTCCTCTTAAACAGCGCCTACCCGCGCTGGAGCCTTTATTTTATGAAAAAGGAGTGAGTGAGTGAACGACATTATTGCCAACCAAATTGAAATAAGAGAGCACTCGAAATGGAATTATTCGTTCTTTTTTTTTTTTTTTTTTTTTTGAAAAATTATTAAAAGGCACAATGAAATGGAATGAAATAAAAATTAATTAAATTTTAATTTAAGAATATTTTGAGATGACAAACCATAAAAGTTTTCATTTTAATTTGATAATAAATAATAAAGTTTTATCGGTTTTACTTATATTCAACGAACTCGTTTTATTTAAAAATCATATATTTTTATTTTGTTCTTTTAGTTCTCGAACTATATGCATTCAACTTTGGACTTATAATTAAGGATATAGTCCTCGGTCTTCGGGAAGCTCTTAAAGTTATTTAAAAAAAAAGATCTATTTCTCAGTGAAAAATACTTTTAGTTGTTAACACTGTAAACATCTCTAACCGGGACGTATCATCTGTTAATTGGGGAAATAGACAAAATCTTGCTTTCCTTTTCAGACCTACACAAAAACACAAAATTAATTAATTAATAGCAAATTAATTATATTAAAGAGACTTAAGAAATTTGCTATCTTATGTTTTTGTGTAGGTTGAATAATTAACTAGTAAGATCCGAAGGAGAGCGTTTGTCACCAGTTGATATCTAGGAGGCCAATGATAGATTTCTAATGAAAAAAATTGCCCCCCCCCCCCCCCCGAAGAATTTTTCTGGTACGTAATTGAACTCTATAATTCAATGGTTAATAAGTCGTCGAATTAATCATTAGAAAAAAAAATTTACAGCACCGATAATCATTATCGATTAGAAATCGCTTAAAATAATTTTTCTTATTGTTTCTTGGAGATCTAAAAATTTGTTTCAAACAAAAGTCGTTGAAAGTGATGAATAGAACAAATTTGTATATAAGTATGATAATTTGATTTTTCAGGTTTCAAATTAAGTTAAATGAATCGATTTTTGCCTCGTTTAAATATAAAGTTTTGTCAACAGAATTTAACTTATATCTAAAATTTTAAATCGCTTAACGGGAAGTGTTTTAAAAATGGACTAGAAGATGTTGCCAACAGACAGACAAAGCAAGTTAAACAAAAGAGAGATGGATCTAAACCAAAGTTAATTTTTTTTTTATTAAAACAAATTGACTAATAAAATGTATTAGAATAATTAAAATTTGTAGTTTATAAAGTATTATTGAAGGCTCGGAGCCCCGTCTCCGGTTCCCACTGGCGGACAGATTGATATCCAATCCCTTAATTAATTGTCTTCAATTAACATTATTATAGCTCCAAAAAATAATAGAAAAATTATCTTAAGCGGTTTTTAATTGATAATCAGTGTTCCAGATTCTTTTTCTCCCGGATTCTTAAGCTACTGCACTATCGTTATTTATTTATTTTTTGTCTAATCTCTCTCTCATCTTAAACTTTAATGATTAATTTGAAAAAATTTAAAATAATTGCTTAGGTTCATAAAAGCCACAAACTGACAAGAAAATTATTTTAACGTCAAAAGAATTACAAAATGTGCTGTGTGATTTGATTTTATTATTAGCCTTCAGTGTTTAATCATAAAAGTCCATTAGCATCTTGTATTTTAATGGTCCCCTTTTCTCTCTCTCTCACTCTATCTTTCTTTGTATAATTAAATGTAGCTTAGGATAAGATAAGAGAAGAAAAAAGACTCTCAAAAAGGTCATCATCCAAAGAGAGAGAAAGAGGATAGCGCAGATCCGAGTCATAAAATACCTATCCAATCCTAGGACCAATAAACCCGGATAATTAACCCCCGAGGAATTCCGGTTGGATTTTCAGGTTAATCGCGGCACATGGCCAGAGAGAGCTTAACTTATTGAGCGATTATCGGATTCGCACCTGCCATTAACGATTCGGGGAACGATTTTTGAAATTAACAGGAATTTTATAAGAGCAATTAGCTTTCAAACAAAACAACTTGCTGGAAACAATAAGAAAAAAAAAAATTAATTAACTTGGAAAATCAATCAAACCTCTTTTTTTTTCAACTTAAAAAGGAAGAAAGTTTTAATAGGGACAAAAGTTAGTGCTATTTATTTAATATCTGATTCTGATGAGTCTTTCAGGATTGATTGATTCAAAAGAACGAATCTTTGAAAGGAACTAGCCATATAAAAGAAGATAATTTTTTCCTTCCTTTTCCAATAATTCAGAGTCGGCATGAGAGGAGAAGGGCCTAGAAAGCAAAAGAAATGCTACTCTTAGCACAGGTTGTGATCGCCATGCACTTTTTCACTCCACTTAGTTTTTTTACATAAAAAAAAAATTAAATATTGAAAAAAATTTTGTAAAATTTCTTTCCTTGTAGAAAAACATTGATTTTTAATTTGTTGAAAGACATTAATAAATATATTTGGCAACCCTGTTTTAATAAAAAAAACTCCTACTCAGTGAATATTTTGAAGGGCTTGTTAATTAAAAAGATCAATTAAAAATGGCGATTTTTCAAGTTGCGTTATTTCCCTGATCACTATACTTTTTTTGCCATGAAGGTCATATTTAGTATTTCGACACTCAGCTGGCTGTAATATAAAACTACATACAGTAGAGGAGTTATTTTTTTGGAGGGGGGGGGGGGGGGGGAAATACAATTTTTGTCTTCTTGGGTCTTTTAAGTTATTCTTTTTTTTTTTTTAATTCTAATTAAATTTTTTTATTTTAGCAATTTTTCTTAAGTATTTTCTTTGTTTTATAGGCCTGAAGAAGTTAGTATTAGTAACGAAATGTTGCCTGAAAATTAATTTTTGAAATAAAAAACTTTTGTTTGAATTTCTTTTGCTTTAATAGAAATTCATGATATTTTTGAGAAAGTAATTTTTGGGGCTTTCTGAAATCACTACTGACTACATATGAAAACAAAAAATGAAAATTAGATTTTGTTAATAATTTTTTTTAAAATCTATCAAGTTTTCAATTCTGCCTAAATAATAACGAATTCAAAATCACAAAACATTTGAACAAAATCGCCAGATTATTAAAAATTCACAATTCACAAATTCAGGGTCCTCTTAAAATAAGATCAAATTGTGGTGCGGATTTGGTCGGCGAGCTGTAGTTTGGAGAACCCTGTCGCTCCTGATATGATATAAATTCAATGAAAATATTTTTTCAAAGTGAATAACTTCAGAGTGGAAAAATTTAAGGGTTGCTAATATGATTAAGAAAAAATTGAGATTCCCTAAGAAAAAAGCTGATACCAAATTTCTTCAGCTTCAAATAGACAACAAAATCTTTAAGAAGAGAGGTATGACTGAGAGCCACATGTTTATTTACTCTTCTGAATTAGTAAGCAATTAATCCGCCCTTGGCTAAATCCCTGATCAAGTTGAGGCATTTATTTAGTTAAAGAACGAATAGGCCTAATCTTATTCATTCATTCCCCTTTCTATATTGAATTTTTTTATAAACAAATTCATTTTCATTATGATTAATTAATATTTCTAAACTCACTTTTAGATAATAATTTAATAATAATAAAAAAAAATTACTGTTTTGTTTATCAATAAAATAACTTTCAAGTATAGAAGAGAGAGAAAAAAAATGTTTTTCTAATAACGTTACAAACTCTCTCTCATCCTCCAACCAACATTTTATTCTTAAAAGGCCGCAATAAAAGTTTAAAAAAGTTTTTCAAGATGGATATTTATACTATAAATATGATATAAAGTATATATGTATATACGTATATAAAATCAACTTAAAAAACTTATTCTTCTCAACAACAAATTATGATGAGAAAACTTTTCCGTTACCATCACATTACATTCACTTATTTCTTAATTGCCTGAGTTTTTAAGAGGAAACCGGAGAATTAAGATTCGTTTGAGATGAATAAAAATTGCGTATTATAAGAAATATTAATATAATACCCTATAATTAAATTCTTAATATTAATAAAAAGAAGAGAAAAAATGAAAAAAAGATTTTTTTTTCTTTTATTCTTTTTGATAATCCAACCTGTGGCCCATGAAACACCGGGAGTAATTTAAAGGGGCTCCACGGACTAGTTTGTTTTCATTAAACTTTATCTTATCATGTTTCTAACACGTCATTTTTAATATATATATAAAATTTCCAATCTAAGGAGGCAATTAAGGATATAGTCTCGCATTAGGTTTCCGAGATTTTCCCTTATCCTTTTTTTTGCTGGGTGAAGGAAAGGATTATTTAATAAAATTGAAATTTACCTTTATAAATAAATGAAAAATGTTTTAAGTACTTCCCCCCCCCCCCTTAAAATATTAGTCGCATTACTTTTAATTCGATTTTGATATTTTAAACTTAATTTAAACCAGAGCGGTACATGAGTTTGCAGAAATTCCAAATTTTTTTACCTTTTTTTTTTAGGTTTTTAAGCGAAAATTGCCGCTTCCTTTCAGGGCCTAACTAACGCTTTAGAAAATCCCCCCCTTTCCTCACTCCGAAGAGTAAAAATGAATCATAAAAATGACTTCTTTCAACTATAAAAGTGACTATTAAATGCAAAATACTCGGGTTCGATATTTATTGTTGTTGTTGAGCAGTAAAACTCATGGACAAGCAAAGCGCTTATAGCCTTTACCTCTTTTTTTTTTGGGGGGGGGGGGGGGATACGCTAAAAAAGAAAACGAGAAATTTTAAATTTTAAAGAGTGACGAAAACATTTTCTGTTAAATATTTATACAATTGAAAATTTTAAGTCGACCTGAATAAGTAATTTATTTAAGAAAAAAAGACTATATAGTTCCACTTTACTACTGCAGAGAATAGTTACGCCATAGGTTTAGACATATGAAAGAGTGAAAAAAAAATAACATGAATATAATTCCTCGAGCATTGCTAAGAAAGAGAGATGTTATTAACTTCAAAATAACCACCATTTAAAATTATCCCTTAACAATTATACAAATGCCCAGTTTAATAAGATAAACTTATTTTGACGCCATGGCATTAAGAATATTATTGTTGCTTTTTCTTTAGCTGGATTAAAAACCAAATTTCAACCACAAGCAAAAAGTTAAATAAAGTGATAATTATTATATTAAATAAAGTGATAATTTTTATTAGGAAATTGAGTTTTAGGATGTTATTTATAATTATATATTTATAATAATATAAATCATTTATGAAAGTTAAGTTGATGAGAATAAAAATATAGAAGTTGAGTAAAATATTGTCGTTGGCAGCAAGGATGATTTCAGATTTATTTCGAATAAAATTTTTAGATTATTTCAATTTGAAATTAAATAATGCATACCTGGAATAAGTGTATGGGAGTTTTAGATGAAAGTGAGATGTGTAGAAGATGGGTATTTAATAAAATTTAACGTTGCTTAACCAACACACACCCCCAGAAGATTGCACTTTGAAAGCCGCCTTAAAAAGATTTGAGGCAGGCTGGGAGCAAGGCCAAGCCAAGCAACAATAACCCAAGAGAGAGCTCTGATTGGCTGACTGGAAGCCAATCAGATGACGGGAATGATTTGAATGTTAGGCGCTGAAGATTCTATTAATAAATAATCTTGTGACTAAATAATTCAAATAATTAAGTCAACCATCTTCATTTTTATTTAGCTTATATGGTGGCATCATAATGAGAAAAAAATATTGTTATTAATAAATAAATAATATTATAAATAGAGCCCTGTCCCTTGGTGCAAAGAAAGGCTGTTCTGAGCGACAAAAATTTATATTGGCTACCAACTATTATAATTTAAATAAATAAGGACGGAGTCTAAATGGCCTAAGAAGGCGAAAGATTAAAAGAAATAAATTATTATTATTATTAATAAATGTGACCGGATCAAAAAAAAAAAAAAAAATGAGTAAAAATTAAATTAACTAAATATTATTTTTTCAAATGAAAATAAATTTTACACCGATTTTAATAAAATAATTGTCGATAGAAATTGGATAACTAGATCAAAATTCCAAATGACTTTAATATCAGATTAAATCACTTAGGAATTTTATTTAGAAAGAATTTCAAATGATACTAATACTAACATATATACCTGCAATGGGTTAAAATGTGTAAATTTTTATAAGGAGTTAAGTCAGAATAGATCATGTGATTATCCAGCACTAAATCATGAAGGAAGGGGATTAATCTATATATAATAAATGTGACCGGATCAAATAAAAAAAAATGAGCGAAAATTAAATTAACTAAATATTATTTTTTCAAATGAAAATAAATTTTACACCGATTTTAATAAAATAATTTATATATATATTGAGAGAGAGAGATTAATATATATATATATACATGAGGGTTGCCTTTTATATTTTGGGATTGCGCTAAACTAGTGCTACTGACGTATCGAGAAGTTTGACATTTTTTATGGTATTACGTATTGACATACGAACGCTATTTGTGTAGTTTAGAATAACTTGAAATCATCTCAGCTAAAAATAGAATTAAATCGTGAACATTTTCGAGCGATTATTTTTTACAACTTTAGACGTGGATTAACCCAACAGTGCATCGATTAACTTAATTCGACTTTTGGCGATGAAGCACCATCAAGGACTACTGTTTATCGATGGTTTGTCGACTTCAATTGTAGCCGTAGTTCGGTTAAGGACGAATTTCGTGAATTTCGTCCAAAATCGGTTGTTGTTCCGAAAAACATGCGTGAATTGATACTGCAAAATCGTCAAGTGACTTATCTTGAGATTGGGCATTTGTGTGACCAGCATACATTAAATATTGCATCAACATTTGACCGTCAAAAAATTTGTTTTTGATCTCAAATCCTGAAATATAAAGGGCATCCCTCGTATTTGTTGATATATGACACAGTGGTTCTAAGTAGCTAAATTGAATTCGAACCTAAATCATGGGGTCGCAATATAAATGTACTGATTATAACCTAAATGGTCTCAGCAACCGAGACTTAAAATTGAAAAAAAAATAATCCCCTGTATACGTCTCTAGGATATATTTCTTTCATTGGGGAAAGAATTTGCCAGAGCAATTTGACGGTTATAAATTATTTAAAATTTGCGATGTTTTTTTTCTACATAACCGGTTAACAAAGTTGACTGATTTTGGTTGAATTTTTTTTTTGGGAGAGAATTTTCAAAAATAAGTTTATAGTTAGAATTCCTTTAGAAAGATTTTTTCTTTCATTGGTTAACGATCTTTTCATTGTATATTTTAGGCTATAGTTAATTTATAATAGAATTGTATTGGTTGGGTTTTTTAAATATATTCCTGGTTAACTCAACATTCAGTCATCTGATTTTGATTGGGTAGAGAATTCTAAACAAGCAAGTTTAATGGTGAAATTCATTTAGAATTTTTTTTTTTGCACTTGAAGGATTTTAGAACTACTTTCATTGGTTAAAGATCCTCCCAGTGCAAATTTAAGGCAATAATTAGTTTACTTTTTTGTATTTAAGATGTTAACTCAGGAAACAGTTTATTTTTGATGGAATTTTTCAATGGCTACAGAATATTCCAAAGCAAGTTTTCGGCTATTATTTATCTAAATTATATTATAATCCGAAAATGTTTGCTTTTACAGGCTTCTGATTGGTTAGTGAGACATTATGACCTACTCATGGACAGCGAGGTAAAATAAACAGCTCTTCGAGATATTTTTAGAAAACAAAAAAAATTGGAAATGAGAAGGCAAAACAGAAGCCTTCTTTGCATTAATACATCCTTAAATATTATATTAATATATAAGTTAACTTGTTCTTGAAATCTTGAGTCTTATCGAAATAATAAAAAGAAAAAGGATTAAAGGAAGTACCTTGAGGAAATTATTTGTTTAGATGCTGAGGAAAGTTTACAAGTCGTAGTGGCGAATGCGTGTTAAGAAGGAAATCAAAAATAGGAAGCATATTGAGGTTGAGAGGCGGATCTTCATTTGATTCAGTGAAATGACGAATCTGCAAAAAGTTTTTATGTTAACAAAAAATAAATTAAAATTACAAAGAAATAATGAGAGGGAATAATAATAGAGGGTATAGAGGGCTGGTATTATGGAACCTGATTTGTTTCTAAGTCAAGAATCTTAAACTATCACATTATTTCGCAATTGTGACTTTTGACACCTATTTTTTGGTAAATATATTTAATTTTTATAAAAAATATAAAATTCTCATTTGACTATGCGGGTAATATGGAATTCCTTTTTATCAAATTCCCAATTATTTACAAAAATTATATTTATGATTTTCAAAAATAAAATACATAAAAAATATAGGTTAAATATTTCTCCTTCAAACACACACAGCACATATTTATATTCAACTCCAGTGGAGAAACTGGATAACATGATGCACATGACTCATTGGGTTCATAACTCCTCTCTGAGAATTTCAAATAAACATCTTCGATGCAGGATGAAGATAGGAAGCTCGAACTATCGGAACTCCAATTGAATTTAAACACTTCCATTATCTACAATCCTGACATTTTCTAGGTTCCTTGATTTTTGCTGCTCTTAAATGAGGCCTTCAATATGCTTTCTATGATGATCTCGTTCCTGTGAAACATGCCCTCAAGAGCCTACAGGAAATGAATAAAACTCTTCGGACCGATTTTATTAGAAATTGTTCTGTTTGAGGTTTGTATGGTGGGTACAGCCAGGAAATCAGGATCTGGATCTACTGTGTGTGGTGGATCCCTAGTCTGGTGGACGAGACTCTTGTGATACATTCTTGATCATGGCGGTGAAAAAGCGTTGTAAAAAGGATTAAATTTAAAGGCCATATACAACCTAAAGTCATTTACAGTAAATGGTTGTAATCTCCAGAGGAAAACCACCAGGGACTCCTCAAAATTTCTAGAATATCATTGAGCTAAAGAGACTTTTCTTGGTGAGATTTCTACTGTCGAATGTATTCACTAAAGTGATTCTTGAAAGTTCCTATGAAGGTTCGGTCCAACGGCTGAGTCATTTGAGATGGTAGAGAAATTATATTAACGTGATATTTCCGAGTCAAATTATTTCTCTATTTCTCATCCAACAGAGATTAGTAGAATAAAAGATATCTCTAAACTCTGTTTTTCCAAAGAAATGTTCAAACCAAGTAGTAAAATGGTGGTTCTAGGTCTATCCTTTGGGATGAGCCATTCCGATGCGTTCAGGAAGAGCTCCTTTCAAATGCAACTTTTGTGACAATGTTTTCCTATAACTTTAGTTTTTTATTCGATTGCGGAATCTGCAAAAGAAAAATTAGATTAATTATGGAGGGGGAAGGTAAAAATAATGAAATCCAGAAGCCACCTCGTGAAAGAGTCTAAAGGAGAATTTAAATATATATAGTTTAACATGGGTATAAAAACTGCTAACCAATATAATCTTATATTTAAAGGGCTTGAGAAATCAATACCGTAAAAAAGTACCTAGTAGAAAATAAACATTCATACATTTCAAAATTTTATAGAACGTTTGAAATTTACTAATTATATCTTGGTTCCAAACTCCTGTATGCACTTATTACAAACTTTCAGGTTATATAATACAATCAAAGACATTAAATAGGAGTTCCACATTACCAGCAATTTTGTACATTACTATCTTTTCTTTAATAATAAACAAGTAAAAATTAAAATAAATTTACCAATCTATCTAATTGATAGATCTTTCTTTACCTTATAAATATATATATTTGTTTTTAAAATTATAGAATTTTTAATTTTCTTTTGATAAGATACATATATTAATTACTATATTTCAGCTGGTTTCTGAAAGAGAATGACTGGCTAACAAGTCTATTATTTAAAAGGGACAGAATTATTTTGGAAAATTGCAAAAAAGTTGATTATCAAAAAAAAATATCCTTGTCGAACTTGAATGAGGAGAATACAGATAAAATGTGATCAAAAAAAAAAATTCAGCATAAATTTAGGGTTGCGCGAAAAAAAACAGAGGGAATAACAATGGGAAAAGAAGTGTCAAAAATAAAGGTAAAAAAAATTTTGGAAATAGCGGACATCCCCTTTAGAATTGACTGGATCCACTGGCGTATCCAGCCTTAAATCATGGGGAGAAGGGGAGTTAAGTCAAGAAAGAGTATAAATCAAATAAACAAAAAAATAATATACAATAAAGTATTTCTGATGGCTCAGACGAAGAAAGAAGATAAGCAAACAAGAATCTTATTTTCTAAATCCAAACAGGAATGGTGCTAGGATGAGTGACCGTTATGTAGCGCGAATGGGTAATCAAATGAATTTTTTGTAGAAATTGTTTTTTACAAATATCACATTTATAACGTTTATCATGCATGTGTATACGATAATGTAACTGATTGTCAAGGGACAATACAAGGAACAATTTTAGGGGGTGTTGCATGAATTCGTGAATATATATATAAATTTCACAATTGCTAATTTTAGGAGGGAGAGAGAATCGTCTGAATCGCCCTTGTCTCTAGTGCGAAATTGTATATTACATATTTATGTAAGAAGAAGTAAAAATGAAACAGAAAAGTTTTTTTGAACAATTAGAAAAAAATTTGGTTTAGGAAAAATCTTTTTATTAGAAAAATTTGTGAGTGTCTAATTATTTTTCTTTACATCTGGAAATATGGTATTTTCTGAAAAAAATAAACGAAGAGATCAGAGTAATAAAATTAAATATAACAACAATAACGTTTCAGCCCTAGCCTGGGACAAGGCTAAATTGTTCTAAAGAAAGATTGGAATATTAATCTTTATGATCAAAAATAATTTACAATTTATTTATTCATTTTCAAGTTTTATAAAAATAGAGAAATGTTTATAACAGTGTTTTTCAATATGTGGCTTATAGACTGGTACCAGACGATGAGAATTTTTTTCCCAAAAAAATTCTCTTATTCACTTATACCCTTAGATATTTTATTTATGCTGAAATTACAGATCACATTGTTATTAACAATATATCTAAAAAATAAAATATTGGAGATGAAACAGTTTAGCAATTCTTTTCTCTTGAAGTGAGTGTAATAATAATATAATATTTTATATAACAAAGGGAAAAGACATGTCAAAAATAAAGATAAATTATATTATATTATAAAATATTAGACTTTTACCACAAAAATTGAGACATTTTCTTATCTTTTGTCTTGAAATATGTCACTGCTGTGTAATTCCTTTTTGATTCAGTTGGTATAAAATTAGAAAAATCATTTTATTAGATGAGTGTTTATCAAATGATAATTGAGACTATTTTTCTGCCTAAAATTTTTCAAACAGATTTCACAGGTATAAGGCATATCACCCGTATGTATGCGTGAATGGGTAATCAAATGAATTTTTTGTAGAAATTGTTTTTTACAAATATTACATTTATAAGGTTTATCATGCATGTGTATACGATAATGTAACTGAAAATTACACTTCTGTCGGAATTGTTTATTACATACATGACAATGGTAGGGAGTTGATTGCAAATGAATTTTCATGTGATAGTTGAGTGCCACGTTGCTCGAGTAAGCTTTTGAACATACTTTACACGTGTACGGTTTCCATTTAGCGTGGATTCGCAAATGCTGGATTACAGTGTTCTGCGAGGTATAGCGTTTCTGACACACGTGGCAGAGAAATGCCTTGGCTTTCTGATGACTCCGATAATGTAGAAGAAGGTCTTTATTCGAACCGAAATGTTTTGCACAGATGTAACAATCCAATTGTGTTTGTTGTGATTCGAGTTGTTGATTTCTTAGACGTTCGAAATTGTTCCATTTTGTTAAATCTTGTTGTAGAAGAGCTTCTGAAAAATTTAAATTTGAAATTATAATCTTTTTGAGAATTCACATATTTATAATGTATATAAATTTTATATATATATATATAAGATATAGGATAAGATTTCTGTAAATGAGTATATATATATTTACTGGTTAAGCCGCGTTTATAATTGAGAAGCACTCATTAACACAACAGTAAAGATTTTGGGCTTAACCCCCCTTTAAGGATTGTAATTTTTTTTAAGAATATTAATAAAATTTTGATAGGATTTCCTTATATACATGTATATCAATCAATATAAGCTCTACTACAACTCAGACTTTTTTCATTAAAAAAAAATTCTAACTTGTGACTATGGAAAATAAATAATATATTTTAACTTTTTATTATTATAATATCCCAAACAGAAAATACATACCAATTGCATGGGTATTTGAAACTGTAAAAGGAAATTGAAACAAAATTTTATTTATTCACACAACATAATAAAGAATATATAATAAAAACATCAATCTTAAAATTTACAAATTACAAGATTTTTTTGTTTCATTGAATATATGCATTGGGAGTTTGGAGCCTGGCAATAATGAGATTGTGTTAATACTTCTAATGGTCTTTTATTGCTGGCAACACTGTTGCATGATTTCCATGCTTTCCTCTTAAATCTGTGAAAATATCCCTCCCTTTAGAGGAATTTCGTTTGTCCTCCACCGTTCTAACCATTCTTCCACTTATGCCTAAGGTAGCGATAAAAAACTGTTTACAAACTCTTTTCTTTTCATGTTTAAGATCAAAATAAAAAGCACTATTGTAACGCCGGCGACTATCTTCCTTCTGATAGCGATACTTTGGTTTAACATCTGTCATATTAGCAGCAATGTAATCACGTTGCTTCTCTATGTTAGCCATTTTCCAAAATTCTTTAAAAATATATTGTCTCTCATCATCAGAGAATATTTTTGAACATTTAAGACGACACTTTTCCCCACAAGGTGGCAATAATTTTCGGGCATCTCTCATTACATGAATCATTTGAATGGTTCCATCCTTTTTTTTAATTTTCTTTTTAGACGTGTAACTTTTACCGCTATTCCTTAGGAGTTTGTTTTTATTCTTTTTACGTCTTTGAGCATTTTTCATTCTCTTTTGACTTTTATTCTCTGTATCACATGGAAATAAAACTTTCTTTTTATCTGGCATGTATTTATGACTGTCAATTCTTTCCTCAGTTTTAAAACTCGAAGTGAAGCTTTCAGATGAGCCACTTGTATAAGAATCAGCATTAATATCATCAGAATCAAAGTCGCTAACATTCTCTTCTGTACCAAAAGTAATTTTAGGAACTTCTTTTAGATCATTTCTCGGGAAAAAATACTTGGTTCTATGTATCCAAATAGCTAAAACAAAGAAAATGAGTCACTACCAAAAGAAGTGCTCAAAACTCTTATTTATGAAGTAAAATAAATTATTATTATTCTTAACCAACCTTTAAAAGAGCTCTCATCTTCTTTAGACCAATTAAGCCCTCCAAATTTGGTAACTTAAACATAGTTCTTGAGCCAATGAACATCATCCTATCTGATTTTATTTAAAAAATTTTATTCAAGAATGAAACAAGTCAAAATAAAATAAAGAAAAAAATATTACCTAATTTTATAAACTAAACTGGTCTATTTTAAATAATACGTTTATTTATCATATAAAAATAATGTATATTCTTGTCGTTTATAAATTTTGATCCAATCAACAATATTTATTTTTTTTTTTAATAAAAAAAAAAAAGAGCACTTTTTAAAGAATTAACTCTTGAATAAAAATCCATCCAAGGGCTTTTTTACGTGCTGCAATCTATCTTCGATTACTTTTATAAAAATAAAAATAAAAAATGTCGACATTTCATCGTGAAAGTTTGAATTATACTATTAACAATAAAATATAAGATATTTATGGTGAAAATTTGTGATTAAATGCCCAAGATTTATTGTATCGACATATTTTTTTTCTTTCCGATAGTATATCAGCACTCATGACTAGTAAACACTTGTGCCACCAATTTTTCCGTTGCTGGTTTGGCCTGATAATTAAAGTAATATAAACAAAATATAAAATAAACAAAAACAAAACATGAAATTGGCAAATAAATCGCGTTTAATATAAAAAAATTGCCAAGTGTTCGTCCGTTTTAGAAAGGAAAATAAATAATCCCCATCCTTATTTTTTCTAAGGCTAATAATTTTTATTATATTTTAAAAGAATGTTTGAGATTAATTTCCAAGATGTGAAACAGTAAAAATTCCAACAAAAACTTTCTTTTCAAAAATAAATAAGGCGGGGTAATCTATTTTCTCTTTTAAGAATTGGATTTCGAAACAAATTATATCCGAAATTCGCAATGACAAATATTTCTATTTAATTACTAACTTGATATTAAACAAATTATAAATCTTATGTCATAATATGACAGATATTTTAAGGACTGATTGGATGATTACTCAGATGTTTAACATATTAATTTTTATAGAACACTGTAACAGTCTGTTTTTATGTAAACATTGGACTGATTTTGGAGCAATTTTTGATCTATTAACTTTGGAATACTCATATATAAAAACATTTGTTTGAAAAAATCCATTATCTATTTAGATCTATTTAAATAAGTATTAATTAGAATAAATTTAAATTAATAATTATCAGTGTCAGCCGCATAAGCTAAACAAGCTATAACTTATGGCCGCAAAAAAAATTTAAAAGAAAAAACTGGATAAACATTTCCAAAATATAAGATAAAAAACAAATAAAAATAAAACCTACATACAACAAAGGTTTTGTGTTGTTTGATGATGTAAGAAATGGGACCCCGCCTGCTAGTCTATTGGTAGTTTGCATTATATATTTACACCTATTATTATTTCATCTTGCAAGTTTCTAAATACTAGATTATGAGTCTGTAAATTGTGTTTCTAAAGGAACTTTTGATTTTGGCAATGTGTTTGCATTATTAGTAAAGAATAAAAAAAACATTTTAAGTTAGAACTTAATTAATTATTTCAATATTAATATACTTCTTAATTGTATTTCAATTCAACAATTACTTTAAAAAAATACATATTTTGTTATGTGCAAATGGATTTGGAATCTTATTAGGCCCATAAATTACCATATAGCATATGGCATGGTATATATTCAACACAAAAAACAGCGATACTTTGTAGGTGTCAAAGGACACTGGACATATAAAGGGCTCCATTACCTTCAATAGCTTAGGGTATCAAACTTAAATCCTGATATATTAATTAATTTTCTAATGATGGAAATGTCAAGTTTAGGTGAGAATATTTTTGATTAATAATAAAAAAAGAATATTTACGTTTTTGAAATTTATCCTTTAAAATTGTAAAAATATATTTATTTTGGCATTTTAGATGATGCTTTTTTAGGAACCCTTCACTAATAAAAGCCATGTTGCAATATACACATTTAAATACAGGACCTGAAATTAATTATTAAAATTAATCTTTATTAAATAGTCTAAAAAATATTAAACAAATGTTATTACCTATATAAATAGGGTATTTATAATCCATTTTATTAAATAAAAAATATTAAAGGAAGTTTTTTCTTCTTGATTATTGATTTGAATAGGTTTGACGAGAAGTTAGCTACAATATTATTTAAATGATAACTAACTTTATTAAAGAAAATTAAAAAAAAGTATTTTGTAAATTTATAAATAGATTTTGACTGAATTCAAAAAATTTTTAATTTTATAAATTTGTTTTCGTTATTTAGTTGGGCCATTTTTTTTAAAAATCCGGGAGGGAGTTTTCTTTCATTTAAAAATCACTGAAAGCATTCCATTTTTCACATGAAATCCCTAAAAAATATAAATTTAATTATTCTAGAGAAGCGGTCCCCATAAGGAGGCAAAGGAATAGTGGGGAAGGGGAGATCCTGAAAATTTTGAATCTTATTCTTTCTGGGTACGATGCTAATTAGTATATTTAATAGAGAAGATTTTCAACTTTAGCCTCCCCTTAGGCATAGCTAAACAAGCGAAAATTTAATAAAAAACAGTATATTCTATTCAGAGCCGCAGAGAGCTTGTTTGGGCCTAAGTTTAAGATCTCAAAATGTCAAATTTGTTTAAGGAAAAATGATACAATGAATTTTGACTGGAAAACAACAAGGAGCACTAAAAAAATTTAAATATAGATTCAGAGGGAAAAATTTTACTCTTTATTCATATATATTTTATAATTTTAATGGGACCGTATGAGATGCAAATCTGTAACCAAATGTACGATCACTGGAAACTAAACATATGTGAATATTACTTTTTATCTATTCTAAGAATTTTAGACCGTCCCAGACCCCTTGTGGCATTGATTCTCTTTCCTTCAAGATATAACTATTGTATCTTAATGTTGACAATATCCTCGTTAAAAATGTAAAAAGACAAACGTTAAAAAATTTTTCTGGATAGTATTCAACAACAACAAAATTAATTAGGAAAAGATAGGAAAGGAAATGATAAAGTGGTTTATATTGGATACCTGTATGGATGTCGGATCTTATTCTTGATCCAAATGGAACTATCCATTTGTCTATTTTGCCAGAAACCCTTAGGAAAAGGAATTAATGATGGCGGGTCTTAAAAATGGAAGAAATAATTATAAATACAAAAATTCCATTTATTTGGTCCTAAAAATAAAAACAGTACTTAGAAAAAAAATCAGAATAAAGCAGATAAAATAGAAAAACAATTTAATATAATAAGTAAGAATTTGCAAATCAATATTTTTTGCTATAGGGATTATTATTGAATAATTAGGTATGTTTAAAAAAATTTATCAGGGATTAGTGATGAGGTTTCTAGTATTTTTTTAAATAGGAAGAGTAAAGAAATAATAATAATTTAAATAGGAAGAGTAAAGAAGATAAAATTTATAAATTTTTGTACCATTAATAAGGTTTTATCCTGGGTGAGTTTGCAAATGTTTTTTGAGACTGATCTTTTGATTAAATTGTTTTTTACATATATTACAGTGAAAAGGTTTCTCGCCTGTATGGATACGCATATGAGTTCTAAGATGACTTGTTTGATTAAATTGTTTTTTGCATACATCACAATGAAAAGGTTTCTCGCCTGTGTGGATAAGCATATGTGATTTAAGATGATCCTTTCTAGTAAATTGTTTTTTACAAATATGACAATGATCAGATCTCTCGCCTGTGTGAATACGTTTATGTTTTTTCAGAGAAGACCTATTGTTAAATTGTTTTTTACATATATCACAGGAAAAAGGCTTCTCGCCTGTATGGATACGCCAATGCGATTTCAAGTGAGAGCTTTGAATAAATTCTTTTTTGCAAATTTCACATTGATAAAGTCCCTCGCCTGTGTGAGTACGTAAATGTGCAGATAGGGTAGATTTATGATTATATAATTTTTTGCACCTGTCACATTGATATTTCTTTTTTTGCTCGGATGTTGATTTAGATGATGGAAATTTTGATGTTTTAAAGTTATTTTTCAGAGGGTAATTTTTTGATTTTAATTCTTCCATTTTTCTATTTTTTCTCAATAGTAAATATTCTCCTAAAGATATATTTAATAAATCTATATATCAAATCAATTAAAAACATTATATAAATAACTAAATATTTACCGTTTGTATTAATAAAATCAATTCTGATTTTATCCAAAAAGTTTAGCTTTTTTAACAAACACTTTTTTTTATGTTTTGAGAGGAAATATAAATTAATAAAATTCGTCTTGCAAAAGATACATAGAAAAACAGGGCCTGCAAAACAAAAAAAAAAAACAAAAAATTAGAAATTTTTACTTTCTCTTATATATTATATTGTGAGAAAGTATTGCCATCATAAAAAAAAATCGATGTGGATTTCCACGAAAATACAAGTTTTCCCTGGATCTAAAAAAATGAATCTCGGATTTTTGTGTTTTTGTGTGTATGTGTCTGTGAACAAGATTTTCTAAAAAATGAAGATCTGTGAAATGTATTAACCCCCAAACAATTTACTCTTGTAGATTTTTTAACATTTTCTGTTAAACTATTCTAACAATTTTAATTAAATTGGCTGTACATATAATAAATTAGGTAATTTTTAAGATGTATTAATCATTTCCCACCTCAAAATAGTATAGGACCCCCAATTTAGGATTTTAAGAATCACAGAGAGAAGATAGGTCAACTGATTGCTATGGTAAGAAAATAAATATTTTAAATTCCCATGTTTAATAATAAATGGAAACTAATTGCCAATTTAATTAAATTTTTTTTTAATATTGAAAATTGATTAATACGAAAAATCTCTAAAAATGAAAGGTAACTTAGGGGCCCTAGTATGACAGTACATTACACAATTTTTCTTACCTTAGGTAAGAGAACGTTGTGTGATGTGCACCCGTCATACCATTTTTTTATAAATAAATTCTATTTACTGCCATAGTCAAGATAAAGTTCCTCATCAGGTGGCGAAATTAACGATGTTAATAAAACAATTCTAATTCTAAAATCTGAACACAATGAGAAGCATTGCTAACCATATGTATATTTTAGAAAATAAATAAAAAATAAAATAGATAATTTCTGATTCTTTCAATTTAAATTAAATCAGATTGTGAGTTGAATTGAAATTTTGCAAAAATTTTTTAAAAAAGAAAAACAAGAAAACTATTTCTATCAAAGAAAATGATACAATCAAGATTAAATTAAAATATGAAAAAATTTTGTAAAAAAAAATTAACACAAAAAGTAGTGGATCGTTTGGGAAGAAATTGAAAATTTAAACAGGAAAATCAATTATAAAAGGGATTAAACAAGAAAAATATACCTAAAATTTGCAATTAGGAAAAATCTGACAAATTAATTAGCCTTGAAAATTTAACTAATATAACTTAGTTCCTAGTATGTTCCGTCTCTTTGCAAAAAATCTTTTTATTAATTTTGCAGTTGGTCTCTGTTGTTTTCGCGTTAAAAAGCCCTAGTTGGTTCACTGGGTTCTACATAAAGTTTTATTTCATTGAAATATATATAAATATATATTAAAAAATAAGTTGATATATTCGACCTGAATGCATTCTCTAAGTTGACATGAAGACTAAAATTAAGCACCCAAGATAAGGAGCGTTCACATCGTGATTTCGATGGGGTGACAATCCTTACCGATTCAAATGCTTAACCAGTAATTGTCAATTTTTGTACATTGTGTTAAGTCTTCCTTCCATCAAATATGAATGATACCAAAGGTCAAACTTCACAAATCTATCACTCACAAAAATAATGTTTGAAAAAAAAAATTTATCAGAAATTTCACACATATATATATTATTTTTTAATTAATTTTTTAATATATATATATTTCAATTATATATACAGAGAGACAGCTAAATTAACAATCAATAGAAACAGTTTACTAAAGATATAAATAGTTCTTGAGAAAAATTTAACTTCGACAAAGAACCCAACCCAAAATTTGATGGCTTATTAAAATCTGTGTCCTTTTTCAAAAAATGTTGTTCCCATTATCGAGTATGAAATGTAAGTAAATTATTTTCTGGTATACAGAGAAATTGAATGTGAATAATGGTTTTTATTAGTTTAACAAAAATCAATTTATCAGATATGTATATATATATATATATTCAAAAGACTTTCCCGATTGGGGGTGTGTGGAATGTCATGATTTTACAAGTAAGGCAGCGTTTATTGTTGAGATTAATTTGAAATTTCAAACCCTTCTGCCTTTTAAAAAATTTCTGAAAACGAGTTGACAATGTTTACCATAAACATATTTTAGAACCAAAAAAAAGTTTGAAAATTCCAAATCAACAAAAATCAAACTGATCTGTTTTGAATAATATATTGAAAGTTATATAATTTATTTCTGTATAAAAGTATGAGATGTATATATATTATTAAAATTTAATAAGAAAATTTGTTTAATGTTTTAAAATATCCAATGAAATTGAGACTATAAAAATAAATTACCTATGTGAATAGGATATTTAATATCCTCATTTGATTCCTCAGACATGTTTAATTCTTCTTTAATATATGCCATTTCTAAAATATTAAATTCAATGTTTTAAATAAAATATATTGAAATAATTAATAAAGTTATGATCTAGATTTCATGTCATTATAAACAATTAAATTTGAAGAACACTAG